>GL380106.1:26830-71781 GCA_000143925.2 Caenorhabditis brenneri
ACGTCGGTTATAACTTTACCCCTTTAGGACTGATCTGCTTCTTCTGAAGCTACGTCGGTTATAACTTTACCCCTTTAGGACTGATCTGCTTCTTCGGAAGCTACGTCGGTTATAACTTTACCCCTTTAGGACTGATCTGCTTCTTCTGAAGCTACGTCGGTTATAACTTTACCCCTTTAGGACTGATCTGCTTCTTCGGAAGCTACGTCGGTTATAACTTTACCCCTTTAGGACTGATCTGCTTCTTCTGAAGCTACGTCGGTTATAACTTTACCCCTTTAGGACTGATCTGCTTCTTCTGAAGCTACGTCGGTTATAACTTTACCCCTTTAGGACTGATCTGCTTCTTCGGAAGCTACGTCGGTTATAACTTTACCCCTTTAGGACTGATCTGCTTCTTCTGAAGCTACGTCGGTTATAACTTTACCCCTTTAGGACTGATCTGCTTCTTCTGAAGCTACGTCGGTTATAACTTTACCCCTTTAGGACTGATCTGCTTCTTCTGAAGCTACGTCGGTTATAACTTTACCCCTTTAGGACTGATCTGCTTCTTCGGAAGCTACGTCGGTTATAACTTTACCCCTTTAGGACTGATCTGCTTCTTCGGAAGCTACGTCGGTTATAACTTTACCCCTTTAGGACTGATCTGCTTCTTCGGAAGCTACGTCGGTTATAACTTTACCCCTTTAGGACTGATCTGCTTCTTCTGAAGCTACGTCGGTCATAACTTTACCCCTTTAGGACTGATCTGCTTCTTCTGAAGCTACGTCGGTCATAACTTTACCCCTTTAGGACTGATCTGCTTCTTCTGAAGCTACGTCGGTTATAACTTACTCGTAACACCGTTGCAGACGGAAACGCAGAAACGAAAAATGGGGTGGTTGAATGAAACGATTCTAATGGATGTTACAGTTTTTGGGTACTTGCGGCATTTCATGTCGTTTATAGGTTTTCTGATCCTGCTGTCGTCTTCATCACACTCTCAAATCGGTTAAAATAAAGGTGCACTATAAACTTCGAAATAAAATAGAAAATGACCTTTTGTTTTTGGAGGGATTCCAAGAGAGAAGATATGAATAACTCCTATAGAGGATCTGCGGTACTGTTGTTCAGTTTTCAATGAGAAATGAGATAAGAGAAGAAAGTATTTTGACCCGAAACTAACGTGATTCCGCCATTTTTTTTCTGGTTTTCAAGAAAAGATGATAACAATTCTTTATCAACGTGACATTGTACAAGAAAGCCAGATAATTTCAAAGACATATTTCTTATCGTTTATTCCCATATATACTTGCCACTCGAATTTAGAAGTCAACTAACTAACAAAGAAAAATATGGTGCGAGGAATTCTTAAACCAGGCAACGTAAGTTTGAATATGGCTCTTCTAAACACGGTCTTTATTTTACAGAAAACAAACTCGTTCGCAACCGAGAAACGGATCACTAGACTGCAAGCGAGACTCGATCCAAGCTTGGCGCCAGAGCCAATACCGTCATCGCCAGCGTTGAGCCGGGAACCGCCAAAGTGGATGGTCGTCGCCATGAAGGAGCTGGCGGCTCGGGAGCCTAAGAAAGGCACATCGACCAAAAAACTCAGCGAGATGGCCAAAAACTCATCGAAAGAGCAACGCGCTCGTTGGAAAGAGATATCGAAGCGACAAGAAAAGAAGTAATAAGAATTTCGAACTTTGATTTTCATTAATAGAATGAATGTTATTTAAAAATGTTTTCTTATTAGAGTGTGAAAAAAAGTTTTTCATATGAAAGGTGTGATTATGCGATGAATTATTTCTAGCCCAATACCGGCCAAATTCTGAGGAACTGACAAAAAGTCTAAGGTAGTCAGATCCTTTAAGAGGAACAGACAAAAAGTGTAATGTTCGAAAAAGTAAAGAATTCGTAAGGAATTCCTTAAAGTGCCTCCTCCTCCACCTTCTTCACTCCGAAACCTGTACCCAGTCAGATACTTAAGGGAACAGACAGAGATTTTAATACATTTCCATGATTGAGTCATTAACTGTGATACAATTGGCGGTATTTCTTTCACTTGTCATAGTGTTAAGTGTCAAAGGTGAAGGAACAAAGGATTCCTTCACGTCAGGAACAATGGGACATGCGACAGATGATGGATTAGCAAGATGTTATTGACAGGTCCTTTACGCATGGGACCCCCTGGGAAAATCCTCGGAAAATTCTGGAAAAGTTTTAGAAAAATCATGAAAAGATCCCGGGAAATCGTTGTATACTAAAAAAAAACGTGGGAACGTGAAGAACAAGAATAAGATCAGATAAGAATCGAAAAACAAATTATCTCAGAAATTATGTTTTATTCTTCTCTATGAACTTCATTATTTCTAGTAATTGATCAGCTCGACTTCAAAAAGGAACCGTAAAATTTTGAAAGTTTGTTCTCCATTGGATATTCTTCTAACCTTAAACTTTCAGTGTCAACGAATTACATCAATTTGGCTGATGTAGTAAACCGACAAGAGCATGGTAATGAGACGTATATGAATCTTTCTGACCTTAACCAAGCTCCACCAAATGCTCCAATCCAACAAGTTCCACCCCCTCCACCACCACCACGTCCGGCACCAAAACGTCCTAGTAGTGAACCATCCGATGTAGCTCTCCGAAGTCCTCCAAGAGATCGTCGGAAAAATCAGAATTTCAATTATGTAAACATGCAAAAGTATGCGAAAGCGTCCGGAGATTCACCAGTGAAAAAGGAGCCGGTGCCACCGCCTCCACCGCCTCCACCACCAGGGTACTCTCCTAAGAAACCTGTGGCATTTTCACCGGTAAGTCAGAGCAGGAGGGCAAGTCTCTAAACTATTTTTGATCCCAGGCCATGTCCTCGAAATCCAAAAAGCCACGTCATCATATTCATCAAAAAGAGAAAGAGGACTCCTCAAAAGACGATAGTGCTCCCGATTCGACGAAAGGGAAGAGTCTAGCCAAGGCTCACTCACCGTCAGGATCAGAAGTGGAAGGGAATAATAATGTGGATAGGACACACTCCCCGTTGGTCTGCTTTGTGAGTTATGAAGTTGTGAGCTCAAAAAATGAGGCTAAAAATGCTCATCAGAGTGCCGTATTGACCTAGAGAGCTGGCAATTTTAAGCAGACTTATGAAGCCAAAAACTGGGGCTCCGCGTCGCTTTGCAATTTACTGGTTCGCAACTGCGACATTTCGCGACTTGTACAAATCTTATTAGAAGGCAGGGGTCACGTGATATCTTCAGATTAGACTAGAAAATTTTCGTATATTTTTGCTGGAGTACAGGCCCGTTTTACTTGCCAAAGTATGTTGATGTCGTAGTTGCCAAGTGACGCGGAGCCCAAAAACTGAGTCAAATCTGTGCCTAAAATTTCTAAGCCGTTTTAAGATCCTCTAGGCTATTATCAAGAAAGGGTATAAAGGCTACCCAGTATTAGAACCGGCCGCATTAGAACCTTCCACATTAGAACTGATCAGTTCCGTAGGGCCTATCCGGTCTGTTCTGCCCGAATTAGTCCGAGTTGGCCTGACCGGTCTAAGGTGGCCCGAATGAAAAAAAGGTTCTGAATTAGCCCAAATCAATCCTTGCTGTTTGGCCCGACAGTGTCCAAATCGGGCCGACTCAGACCGATTTGGGTCGTTTGGCCCTATTCATGCAGATTCAAGCCGTTTGGCCTGATTTAGGCCGATTCGGGTTGAGTCAGACCAAAAAGGCCGAATAGACCAGATTGAAGAGAACTCGTTATTCTAATGCGGCCAGTTGTTATACGGTCGGTTCTGATGCGGGCAGTCTAATGCAGAGTAGCACCTTTTCACATTCTAGAGCTCTTTGAGCTGTCTTGTTAAATCTTAAAAAAATTATCTTCCAGGTCCGCCTCTTCTTCTACATCTCCTTCGCCACCTTCCATGCTGTCCTTATCCTCTGGTGCTTGACAGTGGCAACAAGTCTACATTACATTGATGTGGAATTTATTGAAAAGAAATTCATGGGACATGATGATGATTAACTTTTGTACAACACTTTTTCTCTCAAATAAAAAGGTCTTCAGATTGCCTCTTTCACTTTGTCGACGAGCCCGGTGGCTTGAGTTTTGACAGCATTACCTGCGTCTCCGATGGCGGTCATTCCTGAAAATGAAGGAAATTCGAAGATCATGACAAAAAAATCTTCATTTTTTCAATATGCATATTTCATATCGATAGCGTTTTGCAACCAATAAATTTGTTGCTCATTACCCTCTCTTCCGAGTTCTCCTGCCTTATCCCATGCGGATTTTCCAGCTCCCTCCACCTCGGTCAACGCGTCGTTCCCAGCTTTTTGAAGGTCTTCTGAGGCTCCACGACGCTTACGATCCTCGTGTTTCACTTCTCGAGAGTCTCCCTTGTTCATATGACCCATTGGATGTTCGCCAGTCATGTTATGATGGGGTTCCCCATGGGTCCAGTTTCCCATTGGTGGCTCGTCACCGGTCATGTTCATTGGGCCACCTGGAATATGAATAATTTTGTAGGAGATCAAGCAGACTTGTCGCGGGCCTGGCCGGGCCAAAAACCCATCAAAATTTCTCGGCCCGGCCAGGCCCGGCCCGGTCAGCCTTGGGACAATCCTGAATCCAAGTAACTACAGTAACCTTACCTTCCATTGACTCATCATGAGTTGGATATCCGTAAACCAGAGCCATCACCAATGTGGCGACAATCAAAAAGAAATAATTCATTATTTGCCAGAGGTAGATCTGTTATCCTCCGAATGAAATTCTCACCTCTTTTTATACCATCCCATTTAATCTCATGTTTTGATAGAAAAGTGTTAGAGAGACGTCATTTGTTTTTGTTCTTTCTGAGAGGGAGAGAGAGAGAAACGGAACGGATTGGATGGGGATTTGGACAGGCGGATTTGGATTTTGTAACAATGATCATTATGACGAGAGAATAACATAGACACTTTTGAAAACAGTTTTAGGAGAGGGGATACCCGGAATTAGTTCTCAGGTTCGAAACTGAAACTTCGTCAGACAAAAAACTGACACGGCCGCTGTGATAGCTCTCCTCCTCCACCTTCTTTGTGCAAAAGACATCTGTAGCTGGATTTTCCTCAATTCGACCTTATTCACCAGTATAAGCTTCCGTGAAACACATGCACCCTTCCGAATCAAACTGTCTTTTCTGCAGTTTTCGTCTTTTTGCACAAAAAATCAAAAGAAACAGAAAAACGCAGAGCAAAATAGATAGGAACAGACAGAGGTTCAATAAGAACTTTGAAGGTACCTGTGAGTTGGCTTATTATTTTATGATGTCATTCTTGAACAGAAAATTGAACGTTGATTCGATTTTTATGGCATTTTATTGCACCTAAATATTCTTCTTCCTTCTGCTATTTCTGACTCTGTAGATGTTCTTGCAGATCGTGCCAAATGGGAAACTAAATCCCATTTATATTCTCTCCTCCAAAGCCACGGATGCTCAATATAAGAACAAAATCCTGCAATCTTTGTTTCCGTTTTATTCCCGGCATATTTCTGGCTTGTTCCCCGATTATTTCCGGTTCAATTCCGGCTTATTCTCGGCTTATTTTTCGTTCCATTCTCAAAATTCTGTAGACCAAACGATTCCGTGGGAACAGTTTTCAGATGGTTTTTCTTTGGAAATGCAGCAAAATAAAGAGAGAGAGAGAAGAAAGTATATTGACCCGAGGTTAACGCGAAAAAACCGATTCCACCATCCGAGTTGGTTTTCAAAAAAAAAAAGAGAACAACATTTTATAAACGTGACATAACAGAAAAAAGCCAGATACTTTCAGAGAAACATTTTATATGATTTATTTCTATTTGTATCATCAACTGAACATTCATAAATCATTTAAAACAAGCGAAAAAATGGCAAAATATTCAGTAAGTTTGAGTTTTACGGTTCCAAACACATGTTTTGTTTGCAGTACAACAAGCCAAAAGCAACAGACCGAGCAGTTACCCGGTCAATGTCGAAAACAAACCCTTCTCTTGCTCCCAAACAAGAGAAGGTGCCCCAAAAACCAAAGCCACCAAATAGACGTGTGTACACTATTCCCATGTGTAACATTGTCATGAGAGAAGTTTTCGCAAAGTATCCGACAATCACAAGAAAAACCGCGCAAAGAAAGGTACGGCGGATCATAAGAGAGGCAAGCGAGACGGAAAAAAGGAGATGGAGGAGGCTGGCGGTCCTCCCGCCAAAAAGGACAAGGTGTGATTCTTCGGAGACAGAAGAAGAAGAAGAAGAAGAAGAAGTTGATGAGGAGACGCAACATCAAAGGTAAGATTATTTGGTTTTTAAAATTTTTTTTGAAAACCTAATTTCCGATTCAGTGATTCTTCTTCCATAGATGATGGAAGAGATGGATGTTCATTTGACTATGAAATGATGTCAACGAGTCATCGGTCACATTCGAAGGTTTCCAAAGAAAGTGAGAGGTAAGACTATTTGGTTTTTTTAATCTTTTGAAAACTTAATTTCCGATTCAGTGATTCTTCTTCCATAGATGATGGAAGAGATGGATGTTCATTTGACTATGAAATGATGTCAACGAGGGATGAGTCACATGCGAAGGTTTCCAAGGAAAGTGAAAGGTAAGACTATTTGGTTTTTTTTAATCTTTTGAAAACCTAATTTCCGATGTAGTAAAGCCTGTTCCATGCACAATGTTAGAGTAGGTGTCATTTTTTTGTTGTTGAACGGTCCTAATTTTAGTTTTATACGGTGAACCCTAATTTTCTACCTTCTCTTCTAATTTCCAATTTCATATGATATGGCTAAAACTTTTATGACTACGGTAAACCGATCTTGGCTTTGCGGCACCAATTTTGAGGTGTTAAATACATTGTGAGCTGAGATCAGATGAGAGTTTTGCACTTCATTTAAAATCATTACGAAATTTCAGTATCGAAGAAAGTTCAACCGACTACAGTTCAACCGACTCTTTTGCTTCCGATGAAATCGATACTTCTGACGTTCCTGCGCCGGCTGTTGTAAGTACTAAATTTCAAAATAGCTGATACTTATTATGTGTTTTAAGACGGCTGATCGTGTATTTGCTCCTCCGGCATCTTCTTATCAAAAGACGATCGAAGTGCAGTCCGAAGCGATCAGAAAGGCGTTTGATCACATTGGCCAGATTTATCTAGATGTTCACTGCTCACTGAAACAATCTGAAACAGGTGTTCCCAAGTCCGACGTCCGAAGCAGTGGAGAGTTGGCTGACGTTTCACGGATCCAATCTCATACGAATTCAGAAGTCAGAAACAGTGGAGGATTGATTGATGCGTCACTGAAGCAATCTGAGACATGTGTTCCCAAGTCCGACGTCCGAAGCAGTGGAGAGTTGGCTGACGTTTCACGGATCCAATCTCATACGAATTCAGAAGTCAGAAACAGTGGAGGATTGATTGATGCGTCACTGAAACAATCTGAGACATGTGTTCCCAAGTCCGACGTCCGAAGCAGTGGTGAGTTGGCTGACGTTTCACGGATCCAATCTCATACGAATTCAGAAGTCAGAAACAGTGGAGGATTGATTGATGCGTCACTGAAGCAATCTGAGACATGTGTTCCCAAGTCCGACGTCCGAAGCAGTGGAGAGTTGGCTGACGTTTCACGGATCCAATCTCATACGAATTCAGAAGTCAGAAACAGTGGAGGATTGATTGATGCGTCACTGAAGCAATCTGAGACATGTGTTCCCAAGTCCGACGTCCGAAGCAGTGGAGAGTTGGCTGACGTTTCACGGATCCAATCTCATACGAATTCAGAAGTCAGAAACAGTGGAGGATTGATTGATGCGTCACTGAAGCAATCTGAGACATGTGTTCCCAAGTCCGGCGTCCGAAAAGGGACCATCTTTGAATAAAGTCATTGTTAGAAGCAACAGAAACAGTGAAAACAAGTAGCATCCAAGTCAAAATTCAAAGTTACCTCAATGTTTTGTTTGAGATTTGTACAAGTAACAGTTTGGACCCAGAAAATGAGGGGTAGGGAAAAGAGGGAAAAGTGAAAAAGAAATGAGGTTTTTTGGTTTTGCAATTTTGGATTAAATACATGAAGAACACTGAGTGAGAGAAATGAATGAAAGAATTGTGCACATTGTGTGGGGAACAGGAAAAAGAGAAAAGCATAGCTGGAATTGCAGGTTTTTATGGTTCTCATCGTCTCTTTCGAATGTTTTATACTTTTGTGGATTCATTGACATGTAATAATTATCATTGATGACTGGCATCAGTTCAGTGTCTCCAACGGCTCCGGCAGCAGCTCTTGAATACCTGGAAATGAGAGAATGAGTAAACTAGGAGCCATCTCTTCGATATACTAAAGAAGTAGTTCTGTGTTTGTAAAGAAGTAGTTCTGTGTGTCTGTGTGTCCAGCAAATATCATTAAACATTTTTTGACCCTTGGACGCATTAATATCATATCTAGCATATGGTTATGGGCCAGCAATCTATGACTGTTTTGAGTTCGGATTGCCTACGGTAGCTACGGTCACAACTATATCGAGGAAACGAGTTCACATTGTTCTTTTTTTTTGGATGTAGAAGCTATATGACCTCGATTGAAATCAAACAGAAAATGGTGGAGATTACGATAGTTTCAGTATTCCGGAAGCTCCACTGGCAAGCTTCTGATGATATATTTTTTTAAAAATATTTTTTGTTTCATCAGTGAGACAATGAGTTATGAAACTGCTTGATTCTTATTGGAAAGAAGGTTTTACTTGAGTTGAATGGACCCAACATTCCTAATTGACTGGAATAAAATTTGAAAAAAATTTTTATTTTTCTCTTATGAAGCGTTAAGTGTCCATTATATTCTTTCCAAAAAAGCAGCACTTCAATATTCCAGTGCACTTTATTGGAACTTGTGGGTCCAACCAATTTTTAGGTACCCGTCTTGAGTTCATTCAATTTTCTGACTCCCCTCTTCGGTCCATCCGATTTTCAGAATCGGCTTGGGTCCAGTCAACTCAAGTAGAACAAAAAAAAATAAAATTGACACTTTATTGATTGTATTGGATCAGTTATCAATGAATAGAAATTACAATAATCATTTTTCAATTTTCGAGAGAGATGAAGAGGTTTTCACTGCAAGTTCTGGAGGATCACACGTGCCAAACTGAGTCTTGTCCGTCGACTCGTCGTCTGATGAGGTGTGTGTTTCTGAGGTTCTCTTTGAGATTGCATCAACCAGGCTTCTCGAAAGCGGTATGAGTTGGTTGAAGGCAATGGGACTCGTTGTGGTTGACGACTCCGAAATCACTTATTCTTTATACGAATCGATAGTCGCATCACTGATTTCTTTTGATTTTTCTTTCTCCTTTTCCAGTTTGGCGAGTCCTTTGCTGATCACTGTGATCTCCATTTTTGTCAACTCCTCTTCTCCAGGAAGCATGAATATCATCTCACTTTGGAAGCTGAAAAATTAAAATTAGGCAAAAAAACCAATTGGCCTTTTGATAGAATTGCATTCACTTTTCATTTTTTGAGGAAATATCAAAAGTCAACAAAATTAGAAAGGGTATCAGATCATGAGATCCGAATACCAGGAGGTAGGCGGCAGTTACCCTACCTCTTGCTGTCCGTTTCTTCTGCGCGGTGTAGTGGTTTACGCTATCGTTAAAGAAATTTTTAGCGCGGAAATTCGAATCCGGTGATAGTCGGAATGTTCCTATATTTTTTGCGAATCCAAATTTCAAATTTTGAATCAAATTTCAGAGTCTCTTGTCTACTAAACCAATGGAGACTTTCTATATTTTCTCGTAAGAATTGAAGTGCATGCAATTCAATTAAAGGGCTCCCTAACACTCACAAGTTGACGAGCTCTTCGGATGACCATTTTTTGATCCTTTTCTCTTCCAAATAACTGGTGATCAGGCTTTCCACGGTCATCCCATCTTTTAGAAAGGTTCTGAATTTCCTGAAAATATATGCTTTATTGCAAAACAATTCCCTCTTCACAACTATTCTTACTGGTACATCCAGCGCCAACATTTCGTGCGCTCATACTTTGTGGGAGGTCGGAAAGGTGTCATGTTGGACTCTGAAAGTAAGTAAACTTTTAAGATTACTCATTGAATTATCTGAATACCTTTGTGGGAACTTTTTCGTAAGAGGAGCTGGCACCACGAGTGAATTCGAGATTTAGAATTGGAAAATGAAATTGAAAATCTAGGAGTAAAGGGAAAAACGTTTTCCGAGTCTCACGTAAAGTTCATGGAAAAAACCGATTATATTTCTTTTTATTTTTCATTTTCAATTTTGACAAATGTTCACAAATATGAAATTAACTGATAAATTTTCACTTTTTTTGAATACTGTGTTCCAAACACTTTTTAAAAATTTGCTAACTTCCAACAAATCAAAAACGATAGAATTTTGCAATTTTCTCCGGGTTTCTTCAAACTGATTCTAAAAGCCGCAATAACGCAGGTATATAAAACAAAATAAAACTGAAAACCCCAGAAAAAATTTTAGTATCTCTGTGCACCAAAGGTTCCGATTCCAAAAACTGTAGAATACATTAGAAGATCACTCTCAAAAAAATGAGGTACTCAAGAAAACCGTGATAGATTAGTGACTTTTTTTTTGAAATGAAATGAAACTCGGAAAATTTTAATACTCTAGCCGATAGACTAGGATACAGAATGGCCAACAGACATCTTAAGAATTTAATGAACACTTCAGACGAAACTGAGAACGTCGATTATTTGTATCGCATGGATTTTCGAGTTTCCCAAGCCGATGTCTCTGCCGCTTAGGTCGGAAATAAGTTGTCTGAAATTATGAATACGTTTCTAGAACTTATTTATCTATCGTTGGGAAGGATTGTAGGGGATCCATCAAAACCCGTGTTCTGACATCTGTGGTCAGAACTGCCTGAAAAAACCTAAAATCAACACTGAAAGTTCAACCAATTTATTTTTTGATACAAAGAGAGAAATAAAACAAAAAATGAGAGAGGAGCCACCAGGAAAAACTTGATCAACTAACCCGTATCAATGAAACGTTTTGTGTGTGTGGATGAATGGAAACTGTGGAATGATGATACAAATAATACAGAAATGAGAAAAACGTGCGCCAATTCAAAATCAATAATCATGAATAAGACACATCCGCTTGATAATTCGTTTGAATGCGGCACGAAAATCCTGGGAGAAGACCGTGTAGATGATGGGATTCAGCGCCGAGTTTAGGTATCCTCAAGAGGAGGCCGCTGTGATAGCTTTCTTCAGATCCCTTTAGTTTAAGTTGGAAAATTCTCCAGGTCAAGCAGGGGACGGTGAAAAATTCCATAATCGGCGACAAAAGGAAACTAAATATATTTGTAGGCAACCATTTGAAACCGGACAACTGGGGTTCGAATGGAATTTTCATGCTGATTTTGAGACGGTTTCTGTCGGCGCTTCTGTATTCTATTACGTTCTTGCATTTTGAATTATGTTTTTCTGACATTTTGCACATTAAGGAAGATGTCCCTGAAGCTTTGTAACGGTAGCTTTACTTTGAAAGAAGCTCTGGAAAAAATTCCACGATTGGCGAAAAAAGAAAAAAATGCAATTCTAGGCTACCATTTGAAACCGGACAACACGGGTTCGAATGGAATTTTACGCTGGTTATTCTAGAGCCGGCATTCCTGTCGTTTAGGTCGGAAATAAGATATCTGATCTCAATATTTGAAAACTCCTTGTGAAAAAATTCATCATTTTTCCACGTGGAAAATTGCTAGAAAAATCTCCAGAAATTCGTGATTTCTCCGTGACATTCAAGAAAAAAATTCTTTCCAAAAAAATCCATCCTGTCGGAACGTGGAAATTACAATTTGAGAAATTGAAATCTACCGTCCCGAGTTATCCACTGTTGAAATGGAGATGCTTTGGACGTTTCTTTACGAGTAAGGGCAATTTTAGAATGTAAACTTGGAAGGAAAATTGATTTTTCAGAAAAGTCAAAGTGTTAAATGAACCAGTTGAAGAGAAAGACGAAATTAGGCTGATTACAAGTTTCCTAAAGAATCATATACTGGAAAAACGGTGGTCGCCTATCCAACTCCTTAAACAGTAAGTGCAGAAAAAAGTTGCTCTTTTGGAGAAACTCAAACTTCTTTTTTTTAGCTTCCAAGAGGAAATGAAGAAATGTCTACATCTCCAAAACGATTTGGATGGAAAACTCATTTTCATGCTTTACAAACGAATGCAGATATATATGAGTGAAGATATTGCGAAGCGACTGGAAATGAAATTGGACGTGTTGATTGTTAAACGTGGAGGAAAGATGATGATGGCATTCGACAAGGATGAGGCTCAACGACCAATTCAGTCACAATCTACACCCAAATCTCAGTTGGCAACTCCTTCTGATGACAGTTCGATTGACGATTCGGAGCCATCGTTCACTGATTGCCGATGTGGTTTTCATCGGAACGAGAAAAAGAAGAAAGTAACTTGTTGTCACTGCAAATCTCTGGCTGAAAAGAATAGAACAAATAAGAAAGGTGCAAGATTCTCAACAAATGAGCAAACGGCGATGAGTCGACACGTTTTCGAGCGATCGGAATTTGTCACCGACTCCAAGGATTTAGAAGCGGCTGGTTCCGAGTTTTGGAGCGATTTCCGATTGACCGGTTACGACGGAGCGGCTTGTGCAAGAGAAGAGAAAGTTCTCTCAACACAGTAAGTTGTTTCGTTTCTTTTTCTGAAAATTTAGCTAACCAGGCGGCAAATTTTTTTTAGCTTCCAAGAGGAAATGAAGACATGTCTACATCTCCAAAACGATTTGGATGGGAAACTCATTTTCATGCTCTACAAACGAATGCAGATAATCATGAGTGATGATATTGCGAAGCGACTAGAAGTGAAATTTGACGTGTTGATTGTTGAAAGTGGAGGACAGATGATGATGGCACTCGACAAGGATGAGGCTCAACGACCAATTCAGTCACAATCTACATCCATATCTCAGTTGGCGGCTCCTTCTGATGACAGTTCGATTGACGAGCCATCGTTCACTGATTGTAGATGTGGTTTTCATCAGAACGAGAAAAAGAAGAAAATGATTTGTTGTCATTGCAAATCTCTCGCTGAGAAGAATCGAACAAATAAGAAAGGTGCAAGATTCTCAGTTAGTGAGAAAACGGCGATGAGCCGATACGTGTTCGAGCGATTGGAATTTGTCAATCAATACAAGGATTTGCAAGCGGCAGGATCCGAGTTTTGGGCCGATTTTCGGCTAACCGGGTATGACGGAGTGGCGTGTGCAAGAGAAGATAAAGTACTCTCGTCGCAGTAAGTTGTTTCTTTTCTTTTTCTGAAAGTTTAGCTCACCGGAGAGCTGAATACCAATATAAAACAGGAGTTCCCATTACAAATTACAGCTGGACCAGGCAACTTATCGGAAAACAAGAAATCTGGAAGTGTGATTTGGATTGTGGAATGATACTTCATTTGTTCAAAACAATACCAGTTTTGATGCCAGATCTTATAAAATTCCAGTAAGTTCATGAAATGGCAGCTTCTGGATACACATTAACTACTTTTAGGCTAGAAAGAAAACACAAACTCTGTATCATCACTCAAAGTGGAAAGGTTTTAGATTGGAAGCCACAAAATGATGTCAAAAGTGGAAGTTCGAAAGGGAAATATGGCGGTAGTGTTGCAGGCACAAAATAACTGGTGAGATTATTTGGTTTTTTCAAAAGTTCTCAGAAGAAGAAACAAGAATTTTATAAACTAAATAGTGAATATTTTAGAGAATAATAGTAATGCCTCGTCGATGAAAGGACGACTGCTCATTTCTTCTCAATCACACTTCTTTGCTCATACGACACTTCTTCTCAGATGATACTGAAGACTGACGATACCAATTCATACTGACAATTGATAATTTTATTGTGACTAGATTTTGAATGAAGATTCAAAAATAACTGTAGTTTTTTTTTAGCTCGTTTAGCTATCAAAACCTAAAATCAACACTGAAAGTTCAACCAATTTATTTTATGATACAAAGAAAGAAAAAAAAACAAAAAATGAGAGAGGAGCCACCAGGAAAAACTTGATCAACTAACCCGTATCAATGAAACGTTTTTTGTGTGTGGATGAATGGGGAATTGTGGAATGATGATACAAATAATACAGAAATGAAAAAATGTGCGCCGATTCAAAATTCAAAATCAATAATCATGAATCAGGCACATCCGTTTGATGATTCGTTTGAATGCGGCACGAAAATCCTGGGAGAAGACCGTGTAGATGATGGGATTCAGCGCCGAGTTTAGGTATCCTGAAGAAAAAATTTTTGGTATCAAGGATGGGGCAAGGGATACGTACCTAACCACAGTGTGACCTGCTCTAGAACCGGTGAAATTTGACAACCACATATTGGACGATATATTGAGACGAGGAAGAATGGTGTCCAGCAAGCGACGAATGTACCTGGAGAAGGTTCAGAATGAGCAATATGTTGGTATAGCAAGAATGTCAAAACGGTGGCCGTGGTCGAAACTGGGTTTCTGGATTTTGTTATTCCGCTGCTCGAAAGTTACGGCGTTCCACGGCCATTTAGGGCTTTCTACGGCCTTCTAGGGCCTTCCACGGCCTTCCCCGGCCTTCTTCGGCTTTTTACGACCTTCCATGGTTTTCTACGACTTTCTGCAGCCTTCTAAGGTTTTCTACGGCCATCTACAGCATTCTAAGGCTTCCTAAGGCCTTCTATGGCCTTTTACGGCCTTTCCCGGTTTTTTCTGGCCTTCCACGGCCTTCTACGGCCTTCTACAGCTCGATTTTACCTGTAATAATGGCCAAAGTCCTCCAGGCCTTCCTCTCCCGCTTCATCTCACTGGACTCTTTCGTTCGCCTCCTCCTTTTTATGATTCCCGCTTTGTTATGCTTCTCTTCCCCGTCTATTTTTGTCTCCTGCGTCGCCACGTCACCATTCCCACAGTTGGTCATTGTCATTGTTCGTTCCTCTTCGGATGCTGATGAGCTCGATTCGTGGTGGCGCGGGGGATTCTGCAATTTTTTTGATTTTTGGGAGCTCCTCATAATTTCAATTTTTACCTTTATTGAATTATTCTTCACTGATCCTCCGTTATTCTGAATGTCAGAAATGACGACTGCCGGTGGCAACGGACACTTTTTGGATTTCTTTGGCATCATGGCCTTCTTCTCGTCAATAGCATCGGGTGGTGGTCGGATGACAGTTCGTCGATCTCGCTCTCGTTTAAATCGTTTTTTGGCGGCTCGCATGATTTTCCAGTATACACAGATGATGGCGATAAGTGGGATGTAGAAGGCGGTGGCAGTGGAGAAGACCTGGAATAAATGGGAGTTGCTGCTTTTTCTGTTGACAGGGGAATATTTTTCTCATTCGGGTTTGGAATTCTCTATAAACTGGGGGTCTGAAAGTAGCTGTACCTGCGAGTGTTTTCTGAAATTTCTAACCCCCATTAGAGCCTGAGAGTCTAGAAATCTTCCTCTGAAAATCTGACACGCGCTTAATTTTTTCTGCGATTTTCAGATGGAGATTCTCAGATTCTCATACTCCAGTGAGGGCTAGAAATTTCAGAATCCACTCTCAGAGACAGCTACTATCAGGCCACCAATTCATAGAGAATTCCAAATCCATGCGAAAAAAAAACACTCCTTTGTAAGCTATCTTCAGAGTAACAAAAATGTGTTCCGTGAAAATTTGCAACTAGACATATCGAAACTAGGACGCTTCGAAACCTGACGTTTTGCAACTGGTGAAACATAGCATAAAACACCCGAATGACCACATTTGACGACTTTTGTCAGTTGTGAAACGTCAGCTTCCGAAAAGTCACGATTGCGAAATATGCGTTGGTTGCGAAGCGTCACAGTTTTGAAACGTCCAGTTGCGAAGCCTCGCGGAGTCCAAAAATGTGATCAAATAAAAAAATGTTCACCAATAAATTTTTTTAAAACATTTTATCAGTTAAAAACTTTTTGACAACTCTGAAAATATGCTGCTGCTCTGAATCTTTTTCATGAATCGTCTTCGAATTTTTGATTTCTGGAAAATTTAATTTCCCGGGTCCTCCATTTCAAATCCCCCTACTTCAAAACTTCTATCATCTCTGGAACTTCAAAAACCAACACGCCGAAGCATTGTTCCATTCTGATTATTACCCCAATGGGACCCACAAACTTTTGATTTATGAGGTTTTTTGTCTCATTCCCTCCTTCCCCTTCCATTTTTCTTCTCAAAAAAACTTCTTCCTTCCACAAATTTTTTTTCTTCGTGATCGCACTTTGAGTGCCAGTGACTGGTTAATCCGAATCATTTTACAAAATGTGACAGGAAATCCGGTTTTTTCAAATGAAAATCCACTGTAGTTCCGGTTGTTCAGATGATTTTTTGTTTTGTTTCAAATTGAAAAAAAATTGCAAAACATACCTGATAGCTGATTTGTTGACTTATCAAACACACGTGTTGTTTTGTCACCCTATCACTAAAT
Organism: Caenorhabditis brenneri; assembly: GCA_000143925.2. NCBI lineage: Eukaryota > Metazoa > Nematoda > Chromadorea > Rhabditida > Rhabditidae > Caenorhabditis > Caenorhabditis brenneri. The sequence continues at coordinate 43,326 of GL380106.1, forward strand.
CCCTCATCCTTCCAACCGGCAAACGGCGCCAGTGAAATCAGAAGAGAGGTGAACCAAATGACAGCCAACATCAATGTGATCCTCTTGGGGGTTCGGTTCTGCACATAACAAATATCAGTGATTGACCAGTATCTGTCCAATGCAATGGCCACCAGGTGAAGAATCGAAGCGGTGCAGACGAGGACGTCTACTGATATCCAGAAGTCACAGACCACTACTCCAAGGTTCCAGGAGCCGGTGACAGTGAACCAGGCACCCAGTGGGGTGACTATCATGCCAACCTGAAATAGAGATAGGGTTTTGAGGCAGGTAGAATTTTTGAGTCAGAGGTTTGCAACGCGTAATACAGTAATCTAAAAGTGTGTAGTACGGAAGCTCCCCGTGTTTTCCTGTATTGGCTCCGCGTCACTTCGGAATTCACCAATTCGAAACTGCGACGATTCGCAACTCTGACATTATGAAATTAGCTCGAAATCTGGTTTGGCGCGGACCAATCTAGCCATTTTCTCTTGGCCGGACCGTTTCAAATTTCACCCGTGGCCCCCGGGATTTCGAGAAATTTTAGAAGCCCGGTCCGGCAAAGGGTTTGGAGAAAATTTTGGGAGCCCGGAACATTTTTTCCGAATTTTTCCAATTTTTTTCAAAAAATACTTTTTTTTTTCAACTCATGAAAAAAAATTTTTTTGAAAAAAAAATTCGAAATTGGCGTTTTGAAAAAAGCTCGGCACGGCCCGGCTAGTCTCAACTATGGTAATAACGAGTTTCAGAATGTCAGAGTTGCGAAACGTCCCAGTTTCAAAATTGGGAATTGCGGATCCCGAAATACAGTGACCCGAGGTGCACCCTTCCAAAAAAATCCCCACAACTTCCCCCATGTTTCCCATCTTCCTCAATAAGATCAGATTATTAAAAATCATCCTACTCTCCCCATCTATTTTCGTCCCAAATCCGGTCTAATTTTGTTTCAGAGACACCGGAAATGACACCGTTGGGCTTCTTTTCATACATTCATTCATCCCCACTACCCCCACTTATAATTTCATTTCCTCTAGATATTTTTAGACGTTTCCAGGTTTAAAAATATTTTTTTCTAAAAATATAAAACCCCCGGATTAAGTCAAAGACATTCAAAAATCAGATGTGTGTTTTGACACGTCCCCCCATCCCCCTAGATTCAATTCTTCCGAGAAATAGATCTATCAAAATTGTGGACAGGAAAGTGTATTCTCCAAAAAGAAAACAGCGACAAATGATGGCAATTTCGGAGCGCGGACTTTTTTTGGAGATTCGGAATATTATGGAAAAAGTATGTTTTGCATCTTTGTATGAAATCATGTGGTTAGGAAGGAGGAGCACTTGAAACGGTCAACGAGCAAGATTTGTTGCAAAAGAGAATAGTCGGTCAAAATTTTTGCAGACATGGTTCAATTCAATGCTGTCAAAATGACGGCCAAAATCGGGTTCCTGGATTTCGTTCTTCCGCTGCTCGGAAAGTACGATGGCCTGGCGGCCCTGGTAGAGGGTTTAGTATGTTTATAATATGACGACTGATCCGGTTTTCTATGGCCTTCTACGGGCTCAGGCCGCGACCGCCATTCTGACAGCTTTAGATCAATTAGAAGTGGTCACCTAAATTAGAATTGAATTAGAATTAGAAGTGCAGAGCTGGTTGAAAAAGAATAAGCATAAAAGCTGTTCATATTCTGAACTCAGAACATCGTGCCAAGACCAAGCCTGTCAAATTAGTGGCTGTTACCAGGGATTTCAGACAGCCGGCAGCGGCCTACGGCTCAGTAGGCCGCGGATTACTCATTCGTGCCGCCCTTTTGCCAAAATGTTTGTTTCTTCATGCTCTACAAAGCCGCCTCAGACATAAAAAAGATCCCATCGCTAAGAAACAAGATATCACCGAACCTTAGCGATGTCACTTCTAAGGTGGCATCGCTGAGGTTCGGTGACGTCTTTTTTGGTCATGACCCAACGCCTAGCAAATTAACGAAATATACCAATTTTCCAAACTACCTAGATAAACTCTAGTCATAGATAAACTCTAGTCTTCAGTCCCAACTGTGTTTTTTGGTCTTGGGAAGAAGACTTGTTCTTCCTCCCCCACATCCCTTATCCGGTGTCTATGTGTCAGTTTCAAGCCTTTCTCTTCTTTTTTCCAACTTTTTCCTATTCAATGGAGTTCATTTTGGAGAAGCAGGGGCTGTGGGAGCAGCGATTAGGAGAAATAGAGAAATGAGTTTTATGTTTGAAATAATCAATGTCATCTCAGTTATGACTATAATCATGCCTAGCTTTTGATCGACGCTATTTTTTACCGATCGCTATAAGTTCGATGGTGTAATATTGCCTAGAACGACCTACAAACCTAGTGCTCATCATCCAACAAAAACTGCTAATTAATGAAAAAGATCCTCATATCAAAACCGGAACAAAAATATAAAAATGACGTGCAAGTGCTCACCGAGCACATCCTTCTTCACCCTAACCCACCCTCCTTCCTGTTGTTGCACTACTGGCCGAAATGAGCAAAACACGCTTCATTCTCTCGCATTGGTCCCCGAGATTTCTTAAACCTTCTTAAAGGCGCACAAAAGAGCAAGTTGGCTTATACCCCATTGCACCCAAAATTGAATTTGGATGACTTTTCACTGAGCAGAAGGCGCACATGATGCTCTCCTCAGGAGCCCCCCTATCTTAGCAGCAGCCCCCACAAACGAATGGACTCCTCACTCTTCTCACTCGGCACATTTTTCAATTTGATTTTCAAGTGTGTGAGCACTTACACAACAAGTAAATTTGATTTCGGTGAGGAATTTATATTTTGGAAACTTCCGCTCAAAAATCGCTGCTGGACATACCAATAAATCCGCGACGGCCAGTGAGAATATCAGATAGTATTGGGGTCGACCACGGAGATCTCGTTCCATTATGATAGCCAGAATGACGAAGAGGTTTCCAATGAAGCATGATAGGATGAGGAGAAGGAGCACCGAGGCGAGGATTACGGTCTGGAAAATTTAGAAGGCTAGATGGCAAAGTTAGGATTGACAGTTTTAGAATTTGTGCTCCAAAAGATTTGTAGATGTGGTTGTTTGAATCGGAACTGGCTCTGACTTTGATCTTGGTGGCTCAAGACTAAATTAAAGGTGGTGTTACAGGCCTAAGACTGTCAAAATGGCGACCACGCTCTCGGAAGCTACAGCGGTCTAGCAGCCTTCCTAGGTATGAAATGACGGATGCCCATGACTATCCTTGGCCTGGCTTATGGACCATTCTTACGAGCCGGACGAGGCTTATGGGTCGCACTTGACAGCCTAAATCGGGCCCGATCCAAAGTTTGGGGGCTCATACGGGTCTCATGTGGGTCCGGAACATTCTATAAATTAGTGGTCTGACAGTAGCTGCCCCTGTGAGTGGATTCTGAAATTTCTAGTTCTCACTGGGGTCTGAAAGTCTGGGAATCTTCATCGGAAAGTTACCCTATCATTGAAAATCGAGTGGCGGGACAGATTTTTAGCTCCAGTGAGGGCTAGAAATTTCAGGATCCACTGACAGGAACAGCTACTTTCAGACCACCAATTTGCAGAAAATTTCAAGCTCAAAATTCAGGATCGGGCCCGATCAAAGATGTAAAAACGGGTCATAAAGGCCTCCGTATCCCAGTTATGAACCCCCAGCATCGTCTTCTTTGAGCCCCAGCCTCCCCACCACCATACCTGTACCAACGGTCTCTCAGCATCACTAAAAATCTCTGCGTGGGCTGGAAACTGATCCACCAGATGTGTGGTGCCACCACCACCCCTCACCGACAGCACTGTCGGTGTCGAGGTGGACGACGCAGCCACCGTCGCCACCGTGAGATTCAGAAACTCGTCGATCATGATGACACGATGAGTCTCATCACGACGTCTCTCTCTGCTGCAAATTGAAATGAAATGATGAAGCAATTGGTTTAAAGGAGCGGGAGAGAAATTAGAAAAAGGAAAAACGGAGGCCCCAACACACAGGAAATCCAATAAGAGGGGAGCGAAAGACAAGAAACAGAAGGCGTGTGTGTTTGTGTCAAATGTAAATAAACGGGGGGACAACCGATGAGGAGTAGTAAGGAGTAGAATAAGAAGACGTTGACAGAAAGGAGAAGAAGAGGACAACGGCGCCGCAACAAAAAAAATGAGGGATGCAAAAGAAGACAAAAGAATTAAAACACACCACAATTTTTGGAATAGATTCAATCCAATCAGTGCGAATTGGAAGAAGAAGAAGTTGGATGGTCGTAAATCGTAGATTAGGAGGCAAGGTGGTACGGTAGCTTTCAATTTGGAGATTGGGAAATTTTTTTTTGTGAAAAAAAAAAGAAGTTTGTGATCGTAAAATGGAGAAAAGCAATCATCTAATTGAAAAAAAACACCCGGGAGAACGAAGATTACTGTAGCAGAAGAGAATGAAATTCTAGAAGGCAGGTGGTCAGATGGCTTGTGATACTGTAGGTGTCACTCTCAGAAATCAGAATATAGCAAGGCTGTCAAAATGACGGCCGCGGCCGGAATCGGGTTTCTGGATTTTGTTATTCCGCTGCTCGGAAGTTACGGCGACCTAGCGACCTGGTCGAGGGACCAAAGTTAAGGCCTCAGGCCTTCCATGGCCTCAGGACGCGGCCGTTATTTTGACAGCTTTGGCTTAGTCTACAAGAGCTTGGCTCACAAAGAAAAAAATTACAAGGGCCTATCAGCTAGACCCTACCACTGCCTGAATCTCATCCTTCTATAGCAACTGAGAGCGTTCCCAGACTCTATTTTTCAGGATAACAATGTTCCCGATAAGGTCGGTTTCAGATTTTGAATCAAAATTTTGGCTCAGGTCGTGGTACTATGCTCCAGATATACCGGTGGTACCCCGCATTAGAACTGGCCGGGTTGGAACCTAGTACCTTCGAAGCAGAATCTGACAACTCGAAAAGTCATTTTTTGTACCAAAATTGAGCACCAAGTTGCAACTGGGAGCTCAAATATAGTCCTAAAGCGGTCAGTTCTAATGCGGCCATTTTGCGGCTTTTTGTGCAACTTTGAAAATTGGCTTGAGATTTATTACGGTCAATTTGTTTTTTCTATAATGTTATTCCAAAAAAGTTGACCAAACAACGCAATTTTTTGGCTGATATCCCGAATGACAAAACTAATAAAGGACAATCAGACGAATATAATTTCTATTAGATCTACAAAGCTTATCCGGAAGACATACGAAAATATACTCTAGGAAGGAAAGAATGCTCAAAGATTTAGAGTTTTTTTGCTACAAAATTCCAAAAATACATACATATCATGCAAGATTTCACGTGGGCTGGCTTATTAGTGCATTGCCTCCTCTCTTTGAAACAATTCAGGCATGGTAAAATTCATTTTGCATCGAATTTCGAAAATAAGACTTGTAGGAGGAGATCCTTGTGATACTTATCTTGGGAAAGGGGAATTTTTCAGAGATCTGTCTCTAATTTTGGCTCAAATCACCTAAAATCTAGCACTCGAGTTCATATCCAGGGGATGTTCCTGAAAAATTATAGGCAACAAAAAATGTCTACTATGAGTCACAGCTCTAGACTAGAAAAAGAATATAAAATTTGGAAATTTCTGACGTAAAATGACCTCCCAAAATGCCGAAATTAAAATGGTAATCCGCAAGTCCGAAGATCGAACAACTACTACAAGGAAGCCCCATGGTCCTATAACATTCTGGAAGCCCTTCTCTCGTCAAATACACTATTCTCGAAAAGAAGACCGCCCCTATAAAATAGCGAGTGCAAAATGTGTCTATATAGATATATATGAGTGTTGTTTTACACTTTCTACGGATAAGGAGGCGCCAGAGACCTCCTCTAGAAATGTGGGGAGGAGCCAGGGAGGGGAAGAAGATAGATAGAGGGAAAAAGAGACGGAAGTGGGAGGAGCAGAAGACGTTTGGATGTTGGAAAAATGAAAAAGAAGCCTAAAAATGACGAAATGATGGTTTTAGATGTGGTTCGGATTAAGGACATGTTTGGAGAGAGAGGAGCAAATCCTGTTAGGCAAATGGGGGGAATTGGTGGAGTAGGGTCAAAAAACGGAGTAGCAAAAAAGAAGATCGCCTAATTTTGCTAATTTTGCAAGCTGCAAAATGTTTTTGAAGTTTTTAGAGCAACGTATAAAAATGCGCTCTAATTCTGCTAGTTCGGGAAGCAACACCGATCATACACCCGGGCTCTGCTATAAATTTTTTCAAAGTAAACATTTTAGGGCCGGAAACATACTAAAGTGTAGATCTCGGTGAGTTCTACCCGTGCAAAAGCTCAAAATTATCGTCACGCCAACCTGAGTTATACTATCTTGGCTGGAGTTTCCGGGCCCGTATTTATGAGACATGACACTATAGCGAAGCTGGTGCGGCCCAGGTTAGTTCGGTAAACATTTAGATGTTTCAAACGCCCGGAGCTCATTAAGACCTACATTAGGATATTTTTTGAGCCCAAATGTTTGATTTTGAACAGTTCTACACGTCAAAATGCTCAAAATCACTGTCACGCCAAGCTGGGGCGCAAGGGCTCCGGCTGAAGTGTCCGGATCCTTACTTGGGAGCCCAGACAGTATAACGGGACCCGTACCGCTTAGATTAGTTTGGCGGCGATTCGAACTTTTCAGGCGCGTAGAACTCACCGAGATATACATTTTGGTAGGTTTATGGCACACAATTTTGATTTTAGACAAAGTTCTCCGTGCTAGGGCCCTGTGAGCCTACAGATCCTGAAGCTGACGGCTTTCTTTTTTCTTAGATTTCTGTTTGGTTGAGTCTAGGCTGTCTAAAATCACGGACTTGATGAAAACAAAGATTTTGACAAAACCGTGATAGTTTGATTTTTTAACATCAGAACCGCTTGCAAAACTCCCCTAAGACGATCTTAACACACCGGTCACCAAAATCCCCGCTAGACAGAAAACCAAAGCTCACATTCTGATAAGGAAGTTAAATAAAGTAAAAAGCTGGTCAAAGTTTGAGCCAATTGGTGTAAAAAAATTTCTTGGCCTTAAGTGTCTATGTACTCAGGAAATATGATGATGATGCTCCCTGCATCCATAGTCTTACTCAACGTTTCCGGTCGACAAAAAAAAACACAGAGAAGTCTGAGGACCGTTGAAGAAACATGTGAGGCTTCTGCTGCTGTGTGCACAGAAGAAGTGAAGACTTCACACATTAATCCAAAAGTTCAAGTTTGTGTGTGCTCCAGGAGGCTCACACGTTGTTTGACATGCCCGCGGGCTATGCGGCATGGGAAGAGGGAGGGCGAAGGGAGAGATGATTATCTGGAAGTAAAAAACGTTTCGTCGAGGTTTTTCATTGGAGAGAAAAGTTAGTTAGACGTAGAAGATGAAAAAGTTATGGGAAAATTGAGAGCTGATTTATAAATAAATCGTGATCTTGAAAAAAAATTGGGAAGTAAGATCAGCAAGGCCCGAAAGATCGGAACTCTCTACCTATAAAGCCTTGACCTTTTAACAGAAAGGATTCTCATTGTCCCAGTGCAAAAACTGGTATCTAAGACACCACTAAGGTCCAAGACCAAAAACGAAAGACAACATGGCACGTTTCATAAGGATGAGCATGAAGAAGCACGTGCTGGAATTGAGATATTAAGATTTATAGTGGGAAAGGATGAATAACAAGATGGGGTAGAGGACCATAAACTAAATTGATGGTTTTTGGAGCAGTTTTGGGAAGAGTTCAAGGAAATGTTTTTAGGGATCCATTATGGGAAGGGGTGAGAGATTGGACCTGGGAACTGGAGTGATTGCAAGCTCGCTAATAGAAAAATGAGGCTGAAGTTTACGGTAAGCAAAACTGGGGTCCTAAATAAATGTGATGAGCCTATCTCTTAAGACGCGTTCTATAGAAAAATTGAGCAAGTCCTGTTGTAGCGATGTAATTAGGAGCTTCAGAATTGGCTGATTGAAAGTAGACATTGATAGCTCTGCAGAGAAAAAAGTCGACTTTCAGACTAAAAGGGGGCGTGGCTTGCTGGAAAAGGGGCGGAGCCAAAAATAAAGTGCACCATCGTGTCTGTAACTAATCTAACGAACTCTATTTCAGGTTTCACGTTGTGCAAAATACGCTTCCGGACCGTCTGCCCTTAGCTCATGTTCTGGGAACTAAAATTGCTCATTAGATAAACTATGAATTATTAAAACGATGAATGTTTAAAGGTGTCATGTTTGTAGGACCACGTGGACCCGTCCTAACACTATCCTCCATGAGGTCCATGGTAATTAAAATTTGGATTGAGATTACCAGTTCGTTTAACACTATAAATCATATTTGTGAGGGGCTGGTCCGGGCCGTGCCATGATTTTTGTAGGCCCGGCCCGGACAATTACCGCGAGTATTGGAAAATCGAAAACATATGCCCATGTTTTGTGCTCCAGGATCACATTTTTTTGAATTTTTTTGAATCCGGGCGGTCCGGGCCGTCGGGTCCTAGCGGGCCGGGTCGAAATTTGACAAGTATGCTATGACTGAATAACTTGGGTGTCTAGTAAAGACAGTACCACCTACTACTTTTCATCAGAGTTGTTGTTTTCTCAGTAAAGATTTTCTCGAAAAAAATACAAAATCTGCAGACTACAAAAAACAAATACGACAATGTCGATTCTTGAAATATTAGTATCTCTTGAGAAGCGACCGAACACAACAACGGAATATGAAAAATGGAAAAACAAGCAATTTGAAGTTGCCACCATTTTCTTCATTTTCTTCTTCTGACTACTACCAACCACCGACGGCTATTGTACAAAAGAAAATGAACACCACACATACAAATGCATAGAAAAAAAACAAAGGGAAATGGAAAAACAGATTTTTTCTCTTCAGTGGGAAATAGGAATGTACATAAATTCATTCCGTGTTTCAGATGATGAAGTCTTGGGTTTTCAGAAAAAAAACTTTGCAAAAACAAAAAAAAGTGGCGAAAAAAAAAGAGAGATCCAATATATAAAATTGTGTTTCTTTTTTTTGCTGTTGCACATCGTCAGTTGAATATACGTCAACTGCTAACTAATTCATTGAGAGCAGGGGACTGCCCTAAAAGGGGTCAAAACGTATTTCGAAAAGGGTTTTCGGATGAAGAATTGGGTATTTCAGGAATTTATGGAGTTGGAAAACGATAAAATTGGGACTCGAATTTGTCATCGCAAAGTGACAAGGAGGTCTAGAAGGTAGGTATGAATTTTAGAAAAGGCTAACTTTTTTTGAGCTGTTTTTCAGTATTTTTTTTTTCAGAAAAACTGAAAACGTGTGCCAAGAGATCAGGGGTCCACTAATTTTTGGAATTGTGGAGAATCCAAAAGTCTGAAATCAAAAATTTTTGTATCACAGTACGTCATGGACAACTGGCCATCAAGCTGGGAAGGCGCCTAACTCGAATGAAAATAAAGCAACCCTGCATAATTTTATACGGTTTTGCAGGTAATTTTGAGAGATGTCAACCAATAAAAAACCACAAAAATTCGAAAAAGCATGAAAACTGTCTTGGATACGCTTGACCGCCCAGCCAGGACACCCAGTCAGGAGTAGAATAAGACAACTTCGAAAAAATATGAGCTTCCAAATGAATCTATCATATTGGTTGTCGGCTAGTATTTCATTCAAAATTATTTGGAACACTAAGAATTATTTGATTGAGAACATACGAGAATAAGAAAAACTTTAACCTCTAGCCTGTGGAAAAATCCCAACCTGACGAGGCTGCCCCGGATCAGAACTGACCGAATCAGTACCAGAGTTTTTGACCTTGTGGGACCCTAATGCTGCAAAAAAACTGGAAATATGAATATAATAAATTGTAGAGCAAAAAGTTCTCTATCGAATAAAAATTCAAATTTTTAGTGCTAAGAGCTACAGTTCTTGAGCGTTTTTGTGCTAATTTTCTAAAACAATCCTATGTGAGATTACTATCATTTGATAGAAATTTTTTTCCTCTGCAATATCTTATATTCACAACCGCAGTTTTCCCAGAATAACAGTCCCCACAAGGTCACAAACCCTGGTTCTGATTCGGGGTAGTTCTGATCCGGGGCAACCTCAACTTATAGACTGTAGAAAAGGCAAAAGCCTACCTTCAATAGAAACCCAAATCCTATGTATCAAAAATTATTGCAAGTCAATATTGCGTTCCAAAAGTACTAGATCAAAGCAACTATGTGCTGACTCAATATGACATTCATTCCCGATTCTTGCTTATCATAAATATCATTTCCGTTCTAAACACGATCTTTAGAACTCCATCACCATCATCAACGTCATCTTCTTCTCCTCATTTCGAGAGCAGAAGGGAGAAGGCTAACAAACTAATTCTAGTGCTCAAAAGTTAAGAACTCATTGACCAGAAAAGGATATTTTGCAGGGGACACGAAAAGCAGGAGGTCCTTCCGGTCGAAAAAATAACATTGAACACATATACATGTCTAAAAGTTCTCGACATCTTTGATTTTTGAATTTTTATTCGGGAATGAAAACCTATGCTCTTCAGGAAAACGGACAGAATTTTATTTCAGTTCGAGAAGTGATGAGAGTGACGTGGGAAGAAGAAGAAGCAGGTTGGATTGAAAATAATGAAAACAAGTAATGGAAATCGGATTAAAAATTCGAAAAAGATTAGACTGCTATGGAAACAAAAGGCATTCGTATAGTGGTCATGAGGATGGAAATAGCCTAGAAGTAGGAAGGATTAGGCGGGTAACCAGGCGGTTGCACTTATAGGAGAGCCACGCCTACTGGACGCTGCCCCGAATCAGAACTGTCCATTTCAGGACTGGCCGCATCAGAACCAGAATTTTTGACCCTAGGGTTCCTGATTCTGGGAAGCCAAGCGGTGTGAATATATGAAAATGTAGAGAAAAAAATTCTCTATCGAATCATATTACTTTCATATAGGGTTGTTTCAGAAAATGAGCACGAAAATGCTCAAAAATTGCAGCTCTCAGTACTAAAAATTGGAATTTTTCAGTTTTGAGAAAAACGGTCTAAGACAACCTTATAGAGTTTTTTTTCAACAATTTTATATGATTATATTCCCAGTATTTCGGTTCTAATCCGGCCGGTTCTTATCCGGGGTAGCTTTGCCTACAGTACAGTAACCTAGAGCAGGAACACAATAAGTGTCGCGGGCCGTGCTAGGCCCGGGCCTCTAGGTCTTACCGGGCCCGGCTCCTTGACAATTAGAAGGAACACCATACTTGTCCAAGTTAGGCCCGTGCTTGAAAATGCTTATTTTTTTTTAAAGAATGTTATTAACGGAGAAAGCCTTCTTCCGTGAAAAAGTCATCAATTTTCAGGGGCCGAGCTCGGGCCGGGCCCGTAAAAAACCCCATTTGGGTCCGGCCTGAATTCAGACAAATGTTTGGAACACCACTGATGGGTTCAAGTTTTCCCTAGCTTCATAGAAAAGAACTAACCATGAACTTTTTCAAAAACTCAAACAAATTACCCCAGACACAGACATTTCCGAACTAAAACACACGCAGCTGGGGTTTAACTCATCTTTTGCGCTTCTCTAGTCACCCTGCCCTTGAAAAAGCTGAAAAAAAAACGGAGAAGAGAAAGTTTGACCTACCCTGCACTGACCGGAATTTCAAGGGAAGGGACACACAGGAAGTCGTTAGACTATTACTCTTTTTCTCTCTTTTCCCTCTCTCTCTCTCTCTCTTTCTTTTTTTGTGACTTTTTTGTTCAGTAAAACTTCAAAAAACTCCTCGTTTAGCAAAGATTGAGGAAGAAAAGTAGAGGGAAAAAAACAAATAGAACCAAGGGGATCCAGGATCCGGGAGAGCTGGATCACGGATCCAGAACCTTCATATAAATTGCACACAAATGTGCTTTTTCCGGTTTATTCTAGGGACGCCTTAGGGTATGTTGTAGGTGTATCCGTAGGAAGAGACGTGCCAAATTACACAAAAAATCCTTTAAAGTGGGCGGAGCTTCCCCATTTTTTGAAGTTTCAAATATAGATGGGGGAGGGAGAAAGAGCAATAGAATAGGAAATGAGATGGAACAATGGGACATCAAATATCAAGTTTTTATGTGGGAAGGGGGAGGAATTAATTGGGCAGACAGATGGAATGAAAAAAAGTTTTCGAAAACATTTATTTGAGACTGGAACCTGTAATAGCGTTGTACAGTACGTTTGGATCAGTATATCTCGGTTGTCTTCAGAGCTACAAAAAAGTAATCAACTAAAAAAATGTTAATCAAGACATTTTTAACATTTTATTAGTTGACAACTTTTTGATAGCTCTGAAGAAACTTGAGATATGCTGTTCTGAACAGGGAGTACTGTAGTTACAGAATTCACGGTATGTAAGAAGTGGAACTCTGGGGTCCAGTTCCTGGAAGATTCCAAGATTTTTTGGAATCTTGAACAAAAAAAAAGTGAACAGTGTCAAATTAGGCTCAGTTTCAGAGTTTTGGAACCTATGAAAAATTTATAGTACCGTAAAAACAGGGCTGTCAATTCGGGCCCTTCTAGACCGCGGCCGCTCTTATATCTCGCTTCCTAGCGATGGGATCTTTTCGATGTTTAAGACAGCCTGGTAGAGCAAAACAAACCGTGAATTTTGGAAAAAAATATGGTCCGGTTTTTGTGATCCTCGGCCGACTTATAGCAAAAAAGGCCGGGGCCGCAGTCTTTCCGTACAACCTGTAAGGAGGTACACCAAGTACTGCATGTTCAGAGCGGCATAACTTGGTTGTCTTGAGAGCTATCAAAAAGTTTACAGCTGACAAAATGTTCAAAATGTATTGGTGATCATTTCTCCAGTTGACTACTTTTTTGTAATTCCAAAGACAACCGAGATAAGCTGCTTTGAACATACAGTACGGGGTGTGTCTCTACTACAGAGTTATGGTAGTCAGGAAAGTTAAGATGTACCTAGCTTTACGTGTAATCAATCCAGAAATTTCTCTCTTACGAACCCAGATTTTTTTCATACAGCTTTACAGCTATACAAGCCTGTAACAATGACAAAATTAAAGTCAATTAGATCCTAGAACCCCAAAAATAAGCTGCTACACCAAGAGTCAAGATCCTCTAGTCCCTTTACCAGTGGTCTGAATTTCGTGCTCACAAAAATATATTGCAGATTCCTATATCAAAAATTAGTTCACCATAGTGTGCTCACGAGTTTCCCTGCTCCGTCAAACAACTCTCTTTTGAGCTACAAGTAAACCAAAAACAAACAGGATAACTGGTGATTATGTATACAATCGTAAAAGGTCTCAACTTGAATTTTTTGACATCACCTAAATTTTGAATTGCTGTTTATTTCAAAATAATGTCACAAAAACGATGCGAGAAAAAAATCACGAAAAGAAAACTTTGGTTTCCCAACCAATGTGTAATGTAAACCACACCGGCCGCGCCGAATAAAGGATAGAATGGGGTCCTTTGTGAAATATTCATTGTATTCAATATATATACTCTAGATATGTATGAATTCAAATATTCAGTCTCCTCATATGATGATGATGGTGATCGGAAAATTGATACTTTTGGATACATATGTTTTAGGGAGGGGTTTTTGATTGGGTCAGAAGTAGAAATTTCGGCTCTAGTCCGGATGGGCGGCCCCAAAATTGTTCAAGGACCCGAAAAATTTATGTAACGGCCCTAAAAGTATGCAACGACCCTAAAAATATGTAACGGCCCAAAAAAAATTGAAGGGCCCCAAAAATGTTCAAGCCATGATTTGGGGATGTCGTTAAATATTCTTGGGACCGTTAAGTTTTCTTGAGGCCGCCCGTCCGGTCTAGATTCGAAATTCTTGTGAGTAAGATGTCTCAAGTAAGGTATAACCAAGTGTCTGTTTCTTGTTATTTTCCTACCCGTAAATATTCACGCGCCTCAGAAATTCAATTATATTCAATCCCTGATATCATTAGGAGGGATGTGTGTGGGGGTGGAAAAAAAATTGAAAAAAAAAACCCAGAAATGAAGGAAAAATAACAAAAGTTTGATATGGGAAACAGGATGGAAAAAAAAATAGATTCTTGGAGTTTTTGATGAATAATATTCGTCGGAACACACACACACAGGAAGAGAAAACCGTGGAAGAGTGGAGAAAAAAAAGGGTAAAAGGGGAGATGATGGGGAGGAAGAAAAAAGAAAACAAAGCAAGGTAAAAATATTCAGAAAGAAGGAATTGAAGTTGAAGGGTTGTCACAATAATCGAGTTAGGGGTACGATTCTAAGAATTTTTAAAATTTTTTTTCGTTTGAGATTATGACAAAAAAGTAAAAATCTGCAAAATCATGTTTTTCCCAGTTGGGTTCTTCTATAAATTGGTGGTCTGAAAGTAGCTGACCCTTTCAGTGGATTTGAAATTTTCTAGCCTTTACTGGAGCTGAAAATCTGGAAATCTTCCTCTTCAAATTTGACCCGTCTCTTGATTTTCAATGCGACTTTCAGATGGAACTTTCCAGACTCTTAGGCTCCAGTGAGGGCCAGAAATTTCAGAATCCACTTACAGGGGCGAATACTTTCAGACCATTAATTTATAGAAAATTCTAGACCTACATGAGAAAAACATTCCCTTGTAAGAAAAGAACTGTCAGTGGCAAGCATGAGAGAAGCGTCGGGAAAAAAATAGAGCAGCTAGTGTCGGAGATCAGGCTGTGAAATCACAGTTTTCTAAGGAATTTCGACAAAAATGGATTTACAGACAGAAAAAATCTAAAATTTTTGAAATTCGGAAAAACTCCCTCAAACTTAGCTTCTTATGCACAAATGAAATACCATTTATTCAGTTATCAAACTTTCACCACAGGATTTACAGTTTTTTAGAGGCTTCCCCCAAATTTACCCTTGCGAGAGCCTTAATTTTGGAAAAGATGGAGATGTAAAAATATAAAATTGTAGAGGAAAAAATTCTCTATCAAATTATTTTTATTTCATATAGGCTTTTTCTAGAGAATGAGCGCAAAAAAGCTAAAAAACTGCAGCTCTCAGTACAAAATTTTGAATTTTCCAGTTTCGAGAAAAAACGTTCTGAATCAATATATGAAAATTTCAATCCAGTTTTCCAAATTTCATTTCACAGATTCGAAAATAAACATTTTTGGTCACCTGTCAGAAAGTCATGACCGTTATCCTGGAAAATTTGCAAAATTCTTCCAAAAAAAGTTCCAAATCCGATTAGGACAAGAACCACTACCCCTTACCGTACTCTCCCCTTCAAAAGTCATTCCAGATCACAAGACACATTGAAAAGTGAGCTTTTGGAAGGCAATGATGAGAAAAAAGTAGTGGCCGGAATAAAAAAATGATGATGTCCGTTTTGCTCCTCTCCGCGGACACTCATTCGACATGCCGTTGAAAAGGAAAAAAGTGACGGCGGCTCACTTCTCTCTATGTTTCAAGTTCCTGCACTCCCTTCGCATTCCCTACTAAACCGCTTTTTTCACGGCTCCTGCTCTTTTTTCTTTACGCATAGGTAATTAGGACAGAGAGGGAGGGTGAGAGGAGGAAAAGAGCCCGGTGTATGTATGTATGTGTGTTGAAAAATGTTGCCGAATTGAGAAGTAGAAGGAAGGGGGAGGAGATAGGGGTGGACGAGGAGGGGCAAAGGACCTTCAATTAGGAAGAAACTTTGTAGTAGGAGTAGGAGAAGAAGAAGACATGTGCGAGAAGATATTTTTAGAAAGTCCTTCACACTAGTTAGACTCGTTATAAAAGAGATTTAGGAGAGGGAAATTGGATGTGCAAAAAAGGAGAAGAAGAGTGGACACTATGCACGTCACAGGGAAGTTTTTTTTCGTTGGGATTAAAGATTCATTAATTTTTGGTGGGGAAGTGGGGTTGGGTCTTGCACTTGGAGCTTTCCTGTAACATGGGAGTATTTTTCATGGGTCTGGAATTTGCTGTAAATTAGTGGTCTGAAAGTAGCTGCCCAAGTGAGTGGACTCTGAAATTTCTAGACCTCACCGGAGCCAGAGAGTCTGAAAATCTAACCCGCCCTTTGATTTTCGATGATAGGGCGACTTTCAAATGAAGGTTTCCAGATCCTCAGGCTCTAGTGAGTGCTAGAATATTCAGAATCCACTCACGAGGATGATGAAAAAAAATTCCCTTGTAAGATTTTTTCAGATTGAATTATATGAAAAGAATGCTGATAAAATCCT
Source organism: Caenorhabditis brenneri (assembly GCA_000143925.2). Taxonomy (NCBI): domain Eukaryota; kingdom Metazoa; phylum Nematoda; class Chromadorea; order Rhabditida; family Rhabditidae; genus Caenorhabditis; species Caenorhabditis brenneri. The sequence continues at coordinate 59,526 of GL380106.1, forward strand.
AGGTCGAATTTGAAACTCCTAGTTTTACAATATTCAAAAATTTTTTTTCAAGTATCAAACTTGAACTCTGGGTAGCTATAATGCTGGTTTTGATCAGTACTTTATGTTCAGAACACCATAACTCGGTTATCTTGAGAGCTACAAAAATATGATCAACTAATACAATGTTGAAAATATATATTTGACCAATTTTCTAGTTGACCGAAAATTCGTAACTTTCAAGGCGACCGAGAGAATTCGTATAAATTTATTGCAGAATTTTTCAAGCTAAAACTCTGGAAAATGTATTTTTAGAGTTGTAACAACGACCTTAAATACATAAAAACTCGTACTAATCGATAGGGAATCGACTAAACTACAGTACTCAGAAACGATCCCCAACAAGGGAATTTTCTATTAACTGATAGTCTGAAAGTAGCTGTCCCTGTGAGTGGATTCCGGAATTTCTAGTCCTCACTGGAGCCTGAGAGTCTGGAAATCTCCATCTGAAAGTCACATTGAAAATCAAGGGGCTCGACAGATTTTCAGAGGAAACTTTCCAGACTTCCAGGCTCCAGTGGGGGCTGGAAATTTCAGAATCCAGTCACAGTAACAGCTACTTTCAGATCACCAATTTGAAGAAAATTCCAAGCCCACGTGAGAGAAACATTCCCTTTTTAGCCTTCCGATCCCCCAGTTACAGTACCCTCCTAATCTACCTAATTCAAGTACAGCCTCCTACCTCTAAACTTCCAAATTTTGCTCTTCAATCTTTCTCCTGAGCTTGAGCTTAGGGGAAAAATGAAAAATTGAAAAGCGGAAGAAAAAAGAGGGGCTTCTACAACTTCTATTCAAGTGCTCAATGCGATTTAACTCAACGGACAATAGGTTGGAAAAATACGGGGAAGGGCAAGAAAACGTCATATTTTTTTGGAAAAATGGATCTTTGGTTTGGAAGTGTAGAAATCGGTTGCAAAATATTTTTTTTGAAATTGAGTGATTCGGAAGACTCAAGTTGGAAGCCACGCCTACTGGATGAAGGATGAGGTGGATTTTAAAAAAAAGCGAGGTTTACCGTAACTAATCAGTACCTGGTCAAGATTTGCAGGGATCCGAACGAAACTAAGTCATTTGAAAAACCAAGAACTCCCAGTAAAGACCTCCTACTAAAGTTCAAAACCATAGAAGTGGACCCGGAAAAGAACAACTTCCAAAAAAAGTGAAATTAGTTTTCCCTGGAAGAGAGAGTCCCAAAAGAACAGCGCTAAATTTAATAATTTCTGCAAAACTCGAGAGGACTACGGTAGGTGTTTAGTGAGTAGTTCTCCAGGAAAATAATCCCGTCAAGGATTATTTGTAAGAGGAGAACGTTATGAGGGTATTTTAGGTTTGGTGATTGGTGGTCAAGGATTATCCAGGAGGGGACTAATCTGTGATGATTTCATTGAGGAGGTACTATTTGTGGAAGTGGACTGAAATAGGATTCAAATGAGCTGAACACTAGTTGAGCATGGGAAAGTTTTTGAGAAATCTAGGGTTTTGGAGCCGTATCCCTGATTTTTTGATTTTTTTGAATTTAAACCTGATTGGAGTTGACATGCTCAGTACTGTCACAAAAGCTCTTGCAAGAAAGTTTTTTTTCGAGCGGTGAATTCATTGAAAATCAAGGGGCGGGTCAGAATTTCAGAGGAAGACTTCCAGACTTTCAGGCTCCAGTGAGGGCTAGAAATTTCAGAATCCACTTATAGGGACAGCTACTTTCAGACCATCAATTCATAGAAAGTTTCGAACCTATGTGAGAAAACCAGTCCCTTGTGAGCTTCAGAATTTGACCTAGTTTTTCTTTTTTCTGAATTTTCTACCAAGATATAAAATTTTTATTTTTTTTTTGCGAAAATAACTGCTCAAAGAATCCTAGGACTACAAAAACCCGAACTCCCCTCCCTCCCTCTCTCCAAAAAACACATTTCCAACAAAAAAACCACTCTTTGCTCTTTGGGGACGACGACGTCGTCTTGCAAGAGACCGGCTCACACACAAAGAAAAATGATGAGCCTTCCCGGGGAGGGCTCCCGCACACAGCCAGAAAAAAACACCGAAAGATGAGGAAAAATGAAAAATTGACGAGGCTTACCAACATTTGCTTTTTTGAAGGGGGAAGAATTTGGTTTCTGATATTTTGCAAGACGGTTTTTATACTGGGGTGACGTGGAAATTGTGAAGAAATTGGAAAATTTCATGAAAAAATAAAGGAGAGAAGATCCACATAGGCAGATAGGTTCGAGATTTAAAAACGGATAAATGTAGCAAAATATCTAGAGGTTTTCGTGCAAAATTGGAAAATAAGAGAAGTGAGAAATAGGTCAAAGATGGAGATTTGACCTAGTCGAACATCGGAGGCTGTTCCGATTCAAAACTGGCCGAATCAGGACCAAGAATGTAGTCTGAACCGGCTCGTTCAGATAAACCTAGAGGGCCCCTTAATGGGCCCAAATGCGTCCAAACTGTCCAAATTTGGTTGGAAAGGTCCGAAACAGCCTGAATCGGCCCAAACAGCCGAAATCGGCCTAATAGACCCGAATTGGCCCAAATCGGCCCGTTTTGGGTCTCGAACATATTCGGGTCGCTTGGGCCTCGGATCCGATTTAGGTAGTTCGGACCTATTTTTTGCTGGTTCGGGCCGATTTAGGCCGTTTGGACCTATTTTTGCCGGTTTGGGCCGTCTGTGCCGATTTGGACCGATTTGGGCTGAATCAAGCCAAAAAAGGGATCGACCGGATCGAATAGAATTTGTTAGTTCTAATGCGGCCAGTTCTAATGAGGGGTAGCACCTCGAGGTTTAGTGTTGCAGTACCCAAGTTCAATTAAGGTGACAACTATTTCTATTTTCATATTCTTAATAAAAAAGCGGCTTTTCAAAAAGTTCAAAGTCACGTGGAGCAGTGTTCCCTCCTCCCCTATAAACAGCGAATAAATAAGCAGCAACCGGAAAGAAGATGGACCACAAGTAAGGGGAAAAACAAAAAGTTCTCGAGAACTTTGCAAAGCGAGAAGAAGAAGAAAATGTTGAAAAGAATTCGAAAAATGCACAAAAAAAAAGAGAAGAGGTGCTCGTTGAGTTTGAGTAGTAGTGCCGCGTCACTTTAATTCAATTTGTCATCTGACCCTTACACACACTTTCGGTCGTTTTTTCCCCCATCCGAAAAACGTCTTTTGAGTCCTATCCATGCCAAAGCAAGATGACATGGATAAGAAGACCGCCCATCACGTGGGGTGGTTCACATTTGCAAATTGGGAAGGAAGGGCTTGCAAAAAAAAACTTTGGAAGAAGAAGAAGAGGTAATAGAATTAAAGGGAAGAGTCGAGAGAACACGGTCAGAGTGAAAGTTGGAAGTCAATTGGGTATCTAGAAATTGTGTCTAGAGGAAGCTACCCCGGTTCAGAACTGCGGGGACTCAGATTCTGGAAAAACTTAGGATGTAAAAAGATAGAACTGTAGAGGAAAAATTTCTCTATCGAATGATATCAAATTCATATAGTGTTGTTTCAGAACGATTTTGTCAAAACTGGAAAATTCAAATTTTTGGTATTGTGAGCTTTGAGCTTTTTTGTGCTTCTTTTCTGGAACAGATGAAATCGATATCAAATAACCTTAGTTCTCTTTTTGGTTCCCCGAATCAGAACTGGCCAAATAGGCAAGTTTTATCTGGAAAATTAAAAAAAAAACTTTGAAAAATGATATGGCTAAAACAAAATTAATCCCGAAAAGAGGAAAAACAGATTCACAATAAAGCTACACCTGGTCCTGGATTTATATCTCGGTTGTTTTCAAAAATTTCAAAACATGGTTCAAAAAAAGTTCAACAAGACGTTTCGATCGTTTTATCAGTCAAAAACTATTATAGAGCCCTATGGACAATCGAGATACGCAGTTACGAACACAAAACTATGCTGGGTGAACCTCTACCACAAAATTTGCACTACTGACTGCCCCAAAACAGTATTTGGACTATCCACTAAAAACCTGATCATCCCAAAAAACTCTCCCACAAAACTAATCAAAAACCAGCACTACCTACCTCATTTATAAAGTAAAGTTCTGCACTTTTAGAGACTCATCTTTTAAAAATCATCATAGCTCATCCATCATTTCTAACTAAATCCTGGTTATCTCTCTAGAAAAACATGTTCTAATGGTCGTTCGAGAAGTGAGAAAGTGAGAAATACAACTGAATCGCAACTATATAAAATGCCCCTAAATTCAAACTGGTTTGCAAGTTGTTGGTTTATAACTAGCTTGATTTCTATTTCAGACTGTCAATTTAAAATAGGTCTTACTTATTCCAAAGTGATATATTGTTTTTTTTCTACTACTGAATAAAATGAAATTTTGAAAAAAAAAACATCTACAGTTGCTTCCAATAAAAAATTTGATTTTTCATCTGGAGAACTAACCAGGAAACAACTACCTACCCCATTTTTAAAGGAAGTTTTTTTGTTTTTTCTTTCGAAATTTCATCTTACAAAAAATCACCATAGATTATCCATCATTCCTACGTAAACCCTTGTTATCTTTCCAGAAAAACATGTTCGAATGGCTAACATCATTCAAAAAAACAATTCTAAAAATAAGAATTAAACGAAAAAGTATCGTTCGCATGATAAGACCAAGGACAAACATCACGACATTCGTGTGGATATAATCTTGATGGTCAAAGTACAGTAATCCGAAAAACCATTTTTTATTTTATTTCGAAGAACGAATTCACCTAGTTTCAAAATGATGAGTTATACAATTAAGAAAAAAGTCGGAAAACAAAACAAAATCTTTTTGATCCCTCGACCAAACAAGAGAATTTTTTGATCAACGGCAAGCCAGCCGAATGTTTAATCCGTGTATATTTGTTCAGGCTTTGCACTTGTCAGTTTTTGATAGCGGGTTTGTTTAAGAGAGGGAGGAGGGCACACCTTTTCATCATCTTTTTGTGCTGGTCGAACACTGATCGGTTAGGGAGGGAAAGGAGATCCTAGAATAGGAAAAAAGGAATGGAAGAAATTGTTGGATATCAGGGACGTCGGAATTTGGTTGCTCCGGTGTAATTCAGGTGCTAAGAAGTTACAGCGGCCTAGGAGCGCGGCCCCCAAGGTGCTAAGATTGGCCTTGTTTACCAGGAGCCTAGGTCGCAAAAGGCGACTTTGACAGCTTTGGTGAAAGTAGACTGATAGTTTAACCGATGGATTTACCTTTTTATGTGACCTATGAACTTTTGGAGGCTACCCCGGATCAGAAACAAGGTTTGTGACCTTGTGTGGGACTTTGGTTCTTCAAAAAACTGGGGATGTAAATATACAAAATAGTAGAAAAACGAATTCTCTATCGAATGAGAACAATTTCTTGTAGGGTTGTTCCAGAGCGTTTTGCTTAAAACAGGAAAATTCAAATTTTTATTACTGAGAGCTGCAGTTTTTGAGCTTTTTCGTGCTCATTTTCTGAAACCACCCTATTTGAAATTAAGATCATTCGATAGGAAATTTTTTTCTCTACAATTTCATAAGGTTACATCTTCAGATATTGGTTCTGATTCGGCCAGTCGAGGCAGCCCGAGATAGACTTAGAGTATAACTGATGGATCTTACTATTTATAAAAGTGAACTATGAACTTTTGTGACCTATTCTTTTTGAAGTTACAGTAACCCAGAAAATCAGAAAACTGATTTTTAGCAAAGTTAACATCCTAATCAAAAAAAATTGGAGTCTGAAAAAAAATCTGAATTCCATGCAAAAAAACCTAGTTTTTGAGCACAAAACGCAGAACTTTTGCCTCTAATCAAATAAATTTTACAATCGTTTTATAATTTTACGATTCATTGGAAACTATAAAACAATATTTTCTTATCAAGTTTTTTTTCCCAAAAATCAAGTCAGACTATTTAGGTGAAATTGAGACCAGCTGAAAAACTATTTTTTATTTCTCCAATCCTACTGAATTCGTTCCGAGAACATTTATTATTTTTGTTATAATAGTGACTAATTTCGATAATGAATCAGCTGAATTATTTTCGGAAACTTTTCTGAATTTGGGTTGGGTTACTGTACCAAAAAAAAATGGGAAAAAACTTGGTGATCAAAGAATTCCAGTCGAGACCCTCTCCAATAAACCGGAAATCAAAATTTTTCCACAAAATAATAATTAATTCAAGACAGGTGATATCAAATATCATAGAAACTAATAGATATCACGTGATGATGTGATATAAAATGTGCAGTCAAGGGTGATGTACTGGAAATTTGGATTTTGTAGTTTTAAAACTATTTTTGAATTTTTTCAAAACTGGTTTTTGATGAAATTTCAGGATGCGCATGACTTGATTCTGATAGAGTTTTGCAGAAAACCTTATGACAAAAAAATATTTTCAGCATGAAAAAATTCAAGGGACCTACAAAGACCAGCAGCAAAATTTTCAACAAAAAACGTCTCAAAAACCTATCTTCCTCCTAGACGCCCCCCCTTTTGTCTCAATCATCACATTTCATCTTTCGAAAGTGTAAACGATCAAATTTCCACACGAAAATGTGTCACTTTCTTCTTTTTTACTCATTTTTACTGGAGATGAGTGAGCACTAAAATAGAATGGTGAGGGTGGACGGGGATGGTTAGATTTTGACCCGAATGGAGATCAAAAGTATGGAGAGAAGGAGGATTGAACTTTTTCAGTTTGAGCTGGTGTGGGTTTCGAATTTTTGATGACTTGATGGTCTGAAAGTAGTTATCCCTGTGAGTAGATTCTGTGATTTCTAGCCCTTACTGGAGCCTGAAAGTCTGGAAATCTTCCTCTGAAAATCTAACCCGCCCCTTAATTTTCAGTTATAGGGCGACTTTCAGAAGGAGGTTTCCAGGCTCTTAGGCTCCAGTGAGAGCTAGAAATTCCAGAATCCACTTGTAGGAACAGCTACTTTCAGACCATCAATTTATAGAAAATTCCAAACTCACGTGGGAAAAAGTGGATCGAGCATAGCTCGAACTTCATTTTTGTAGTTGGAAAACCTACCGCTCCCTCGACATATAGAGCTCGTTCAAGGCCCTTGAAACTATTTTTTCCAAGAAAAATAGTTGTTTTGGACAAGTTCTAGCTGTCAGGAACGTGGTTGCACAAAAATAGTTATCAACTACCAAAATGAAATTTAAGCAATGTTTCATACACCCAAAAAACTTTAGAGCCGTAAAATCTAGAAACAAAGGGCGTGGCCTAATAATCTGAGAAGGCTGAAAATAAATCCACCGTCCAAAAAAAACGCGTAAATTTTACTGAACAATTCAGCAAACGCACTTCAATCTAAATTCAACAAAAAAATTTTAAATCATTCCAAAATGGCCATCCCAAAAATATAACCAACTAATGCTCTGTGACCCCATATAATCCTTTTTTAGACACACCCCACTTGCTCTCCTAATACCATAGAACTTCAGACAAACGTAAACCTTCCAGACATAATTGAATCGAATCATAGAGAAAAATAAATTGGGGGGGGGGGGGGGGGGGGAGAAGAATGAGGAAGTGGTCGGGAACCTGAAAACTGAAAACGGCTGAAAATTTATTTAATAGGGGTTATGAGGCACAAATCAGGGAAAAAAAGACTGATACTGAAAGTGGGCGCGGCTTGCTGGAAAAGGGGTGGAGCCAAAAATGGAAAGTGCCATCGTGATCAGAGGGTTTTTTATAGCTACTTTACAACGTTTCATGAGGTCCTGTGCACTTTTCTAAAATGCTATGGTTCAAGAAAACTGAAGTTAGGACCTTTTGGATTTAAAGTGGGCGTGGCTTGCTGGAAAAGGGGCGGAGCCAAAAAAGAAAGTGTTATCGTGTTCAAGCTACTGTAATTCTCTGATTTCTACACATACCAAAACCCAAAACTCAAAAAAAATTGTTTCACTTGTTCTTCTTCTTTATTTTTTTTTCAAATCTCCCATATCTCTCTCCCTTCCGTCCCCTCCCCGTCAACTGAGCAACTGTCCACTCTCTCCACTCTCTTCATAAACTCTATTCAATAAAAATTGAGAAAAATGTCACATTTTCCAACATGCCGAAAAGGTCGAAGATTGATAGGAGACATTCCGACTCTCTGGTGGATGAAGATTTATTGGGGGTGACAAATTTCGAGGGGATGATAAAGGGAATCGAGAGAGAGAATTGGTGGAAAAATCAACAAAAAATGATGTAAAAACTCTTTGAACTAGTATATTTGGGCACTTTTATAAACACTTTTTGCATCTAGAAATTCCATTTTCATCACAAAACGAGCATCGTAAAACTAGTCCAAAACGGATTTCAGATGATGTAGCCACGTGGTGACGACGACTTCCATGACACATTCGGCAGACCACATAGCCGCGATTCCCACAGTCGGAGCAAATGGCACGGGCTGGAGAGGTCTGGAAAATTGACTTTGAAAAGAGTCTAGTCATGAATAGCTCTGATAATTGATATCCCGAGTGTCTAGGATTTTTAGGGCCTGAGTTTGCGTTCAAACCTTTCAGACCCTCTGGATGACCCACCAAAATTTCTAGGGCGGTATCTTCCATCTACTTCAAGCACTTGTTCAAAGAACCTGAGTAATCAAACCTGCTACTTTGCTTTTGCATATTTTCTACTGTTACAGCTGATCTAGGAGTTTGTAAGGCCTGAGCCTGTGCCTAAACCATTTTCCAGACACCCAGGATGTCCCAAAAAAATTTCCAGGGCCCTATCTTATTTCTGCATCGAGTTATTATAGTAACCATTAAAATTCAAAACAACTAACCTTATACTTCTCCAATATCCTCTCCAAAACTTTTTTGTCATTTAACTCCACGAGAGTTTTATCGTTCTGAAACAAGAAACTTTCGGAAAAACTTCTCACAATGAAGGGGTACCCCTAGAAAATATCCATCCACATATATCAATGGGAGTGAGTCGAAAATGAGTTCTCTTTGGAATTCCTGGTTCAGTTTCAACTTCTTCGCTAGCTCCTCCACATGGAACGTGCTGATGTTCAGATCTCGGACTTCAAATTTGACTCGGAAAGCTTCTAGAAGGGAGGTCTGAAAAAATTTGAAGCTGAGGTTCACAGGGGAATGGTTTTCTAACATGGTAGCTGTCCCTATAAGTGGATTCTGAAATTTCTAGCCCGCAATGGATCCTGGAAGTCTGGAAATTTTCCTCTGACAGTTCTGACCCGTCCTTTGATTTTCAATGCAATGTCGATATGGCAACTTTCAGATAGAGGTTTTCAGGCTCTCAGGCACCGGTGAGGGCTAGAAATTTCAGATTCACTCCCAGGGGCAGCTGTTTTCAGACCGCCAATTCAAAGAAAATTCCAAATTCAGGAATCTGGATCAAATTAACGAATCTTGACCATGAAAGCTAGGTGTTTCTTAGGTAAAATTCCAAAACACTCACCACCGCCTTACACCTATCAAAAGACCTTCTCAACACTCCACACGACGTCAAATACACCACAACTCCTGAATTCCCATTGGTGACCTGTAACTTCGGCTCCATCTTCCGCAACGCATTCTTCACGAGGTTCTTCCTCCCTCGAACACTTCCATTCCTTTTCAGCATCACTGATCGCATAGTGTTGTTGTTCATATCTTTCAGAATGTCGCTACAGGAGTCCTGGAAAGTTTTCAAGTAGCGAAACGTAAAGAAAAAAGAATGAAGACTCACTAACTGTAACTTCATCTGATGGAGTTCTCGAAGCATTTCCAGACATCTTTCTGTTGTGATAGGCATTTCGAAAGATAGTAAAACTAGTCGGAAATACTATGCAGCTCCAAGACGGAAGAAGTGATATAAAGTAAACAGTTCGGTATGCCCTGACAGATGGGGGGTGCGCCTTTGAATTTCGATATGTTTATTTATTTATGACTTGCCCTGTTCGAAGGTTGTTTTTGTTGACATAAACTCTGATAAGGAAAATAGGGGGAAGCGAAGGTTAAGTTGAGCCACGCGTAACGCTGAAAGTACGAAAGGAAGTGGAAGCCGAACACATGAGATAGCTAACAAGGGAAAGTTTTTCTCATGTGGGTTCGGAATTTTTTATAAATGGTCTGAAAGTAGAAGTCTCTGTGAGAGGATTCTGAAATTTTAAGCCCTCACTGGAGCCTGAGAGTCTGTGAACCTTCATCTGAGAGTCGCCATATAATTGAAAATCAAGGAGCCGGTCAGAACTTTCAGAGGAAGATTTCCAGGTTCTCAGGCTCCAGTGAGGGCTGCAAATTTCAGAATCCACTCACAGAGACAGCTACTTTTGATAGGTGTAAAGCGGTGGTGAGTTTTTTTGTTCAATAATTCGTGGAAAATTCCAAAACCACGTAAGAAAACTGGCAGCTTCTGGTCGGAAGTTGTTCAGGTTACGGTATTGTCACAGTCTAAAGTTGGCCACGGTTTAACCAAAATCCAAAAATACATTCAGGTAAAATAGAAATTAATCTTTCTGCTCTCATTTCTCTTCGAATTCAATTGAACTTTTCTTCTGAAACCTACCTAATCTGACATTTCGGACCTTCATAGCTGAAAATAGATAGGTTCTTAATAAAGTGTCTTCTATTCATTTCTGAAAAGTATACATCGATTGCTATTCGGAGAAAAAAGTCGACTGGCAGCGTGCCTTCCTGAAAAAGGGGGCGGGGCTAAAAAATATTGAGTGCAAAATATTTAGAGGATCTTATATACCTATTGTGCCTATTTTTCGCTGATTTTCAAGTTTCCTAATTCCGTCGATATAACGGGCGATGCCAATTTTTCCCATGAAATGCCTCATAATTTGGAATCAGCTATCCAGCTGTATCCTTAACTAACTGGAAGCCCAGTATAACAATTATTCGGAAACAATCTTGGTTCAATACAGTTTGCAGGATTGATGCTCGAAACCACGCTTTTGTCCACGCTTCCAAACAGTATCCCCTTCCTTTTTTCATCATCACTTCCCTTTTACATTGTTATCTTTCCCCCTCATCTAAGTGTGTGAATTGTTATGAATTGCGTAACACTTTCTCTCCCTTTCATATCTTATCTCTCCTTCCGTTTCGGAACACGGATTAACCCTAAAAGGTATTCATGCAAGTTCACAAAGTGTGAACAATTATTACTTCATCACCACTGAGAACCTTGAACCTGAAAAGTGCACTCATGACTTTTTTTTGTAAAGTGTCTGAACGTAAGCAAAGCTTAAGCAAAAAAAACTTGTCAAGAACCCCCAAGTAATATATCAAACGAAAGTATGACCTTGTCATTTTTATCACTACCTCCCTGTGTGAACAACATAAGTGAGAAGGGAACATGATAGTTACACTCACTCTATGAAACGTTTGTTCTTTTAGAATGAAATCATCATAATCTGATTGTTGGAGGGTTTGTATAACGGAGGAAAAAAAAATTGAAAATTAGAAAAGTTTTGACCTACTTTTGTCATATTAAGAAGAAGAAGTAAAGTGAACATTTAGATCTTGACCATAGTTTCAAGTGACTCTTGAAAGTATTAATCAAAACGAACACAAACTTCTTGAACTTTCGCAACATTTTTTTCTGGTATTTTGAAGTTCTAAGAACTAGTAGTTTGAACATTTTGTGTGCAACCCCTAGTATCTAACTCGTAGTGAATTTTCGTTCTAATGGAGGCAGCTCTGATAGGTGGTACTAACGAATTTTGTAGATGTCTAATTTTGTTTCATTCGCTTGACAAGAGAAGTGTTCTACCACTAATTCGTAAGTCTGAAACCACTTTTATTCTCCATTTGGTCAACGAGGAACCGAGATATAGCATCTCCAAGTTCCTGTCAGCACATTTTGGTTTGAAATCTCCCTTCATGGAGACCTGTCACTAAATGAAAAATTGGCGAGATTTTCAAACCATCGTATACAGATCGACAAGTTATATCGAAAAATGTGTTATATTATTTTTCATGAACGCCCTTTTTAAGCCATGTTTTGGGGCCTAGTGTAGTTTTCCTTATCAATATCCTGGCCTGGAACTTGGGGGCGCTATACCTCAGTTACCTTTGGACCGCTTTTCAAAAATAACAGATAGTTTCAGACGAATTTAGGTGCGTTCATAAAAGATTCTGAGTTTTTGGGGTTAAGCACTTACCTTGTGACCTCAATAAAAAATTTCTTCAAACCGGCGTGCCAAAAAATGTCGAAAACATCGTGCTAAATCCCAGGCACAGTTTAGGAAGTCCTTGTGATTAGACATACCTCTATAGAATTCAGAATATACCTAACAAGGAGATTTTTT
>GL380106.1:74286-103136 GCA_000143925.2 Caenorhabditis brenneri
TGTCGTCAAGCCTCTGTTTCTTTTCCCCAATTCGTAACACTGTTCATCTTTCTTCATCATTTTCCCCCAGATGACCACCCAACAAATTAGCTTAGAAAGAGAGGGGCCGATGCGCAACAAACGGCAACAATTTATGTCTCGTTTCTTCTCCCTCTCCATTATCCACAATCCTTCTTATCGTTAGCATCCCGAAGATGCTGATTGTCTAACATTCAGCAAAAAATCAAGTTTTTTTTTGGTTTCTTTCCAAATGATGCATTCCTTTTCTTGGGTTTGGGTTTTTTTTTTCAAAAATACCATATTTCAGGTGACACAAAAATGCGTCGGAGGAGGAGTCCAACGATAATATTATTAGGACTTATTCTCCCTGTTTTGGTAGGTTATTTAGGTTTTAAGTGCTTCAAAAACCTTTTTCCTAATCCAGGTATCCTCCCAAACCTATGATGCAGTACCCATTGGACGGCCATTTATGCGTCCACCTCCATCCCCTAGACAAGAAGAAGTGCCGGCTCCAACACTAGCCAGAGGATATCAACCACCACCGAGGCCTTCGAATTTTCAACCGCCAAGGAGTTATCCAAGTTTTCAGCAGCCATCATTGAATATTGATAATAGGGGTGGAAGCAGACCCCAGTTCAACTGGCAAATGCAACAACTTCAGCAGCAACATCCACAGAGGTTCCAGCAACCACAGCAAGGATTCAGGACTATTCCACAGGTATTTTCTATAACAAGAGAATGTTTGTCTCAATTGAGTTCGGAATTTTCAATAAATTGCTGGTCTGAAAGCAGCTGTCCTAGTGAGTGGGTCGAGTCTGAAATCTCTAGCCCTCATTGGAGCCTGAAAGTCTGGAAATCTTGCTCTGAAAATCTGACTCGCCCCATGATTTTCAATGCATTGTCGATATGGCGACTTTCAGATGGAGGTTTCCAGACTCTCAGGCTCCAGTGAGGGCTAGAAACTTCAGAACCCACTCACAAGAACAGCTACTTTCAGACCACCAATTTATAAAAAATCCCAAACTCAAATGAGAAAAACATACCCTCGTAAGAGCTTTTATACTGATAGTCCATCTCGTGTTTTCAGACTCCCCCAGCCTTCCTCCCACCACAAAACCATCTCCGCGCAGGTGCTCCTGGACAGATCCCTAGACCCATTCAGCAACAACATCTGCAATCTCATCAAGTACCACGTTTGCAGGTAAGGGTTTTTTTCGAAGTGATGAATAGTATGTTAATGTTGTTTTATGGTTCGATGTTAGGTGATTTGTACATGTAGTTTGCTGTGATTCTTCCTATCCTTGTCAAACTGTATTTTTGCTTGGTCTCGTTCGGCATGTTAGCTTCTTTTTGTATGCTCTTTGGGAGTTTTCGGCATGCTTGGTTGTTAGAAATCCGGCAAGTTGCATGTAGAGCCGTAACGAAGAGTTGCTGTTTTTGCCAAAGGCAAAGCAACTTGCCTTCGTTTGCCCTAGCCATTTAGCAAGCAAAAGACAAGTTGCCATGCTCACAAGCAGCGAGCACACCGGAAACTCCCTCAGTAGTTTCTTTTTATCTGTCTTTCTGAATGTCTGTACTTTCTGTACTCCATTATGTCCTGTACTCCATTTTTATTTATGCATGTGTTCTATCCTGTGGTTTTCCCCTATTCTGTCCGACATTGTCTCTTTCTCAATTTTTCAATTTTGTCATGTACCGTTCTCCTTGTCATTTTTCTTTATGTTTGTCATCTAGGTCTTCCTGATCCCTTCCAATATATTTCCAGAAACCCCATATTCGAATTCCCACCTCTTCGTTCCGGCAACAAACTCAAGTGGAAGTCTCACCGGCTGATATTCGCAATGTTTTAATTTTTAATTTTTTTATTTCAATTTTATCCGATACTCCCTACGCTAGGTTTTTCAAAACTAGGACCATTTAGGACACTTGCCTTACCCAAAACAAACCAAAAAAGCAATTTCAGGGTCCCCAACAACTCGACCCGGTAAACAACATCATCATTCACCTATACCTCAATGCCAAGGATCGGATGCCATCCCATACGGAAATCAAGACTCCAGTACACGGGTTATTCGGCATTGGAACTTCCCATGGAGGTCCTGGTTCTCACTCGGACCCAATTGTGATCACCAAAGATTTTGATAGAGAGACACTGGAATTTGTGGATGAGGGACAGGCGAAGGTAAGGAATTTTCGGCACTAGTTTCGCAGAAGATTGGCACTGATGAGGTGCCTCGCCGGTGCCAGTAGTAGGTTCAATGGGCGGGCGCTAGTGCCGCTGGCGCCAGTGCCCTAAACCTGTGCCGTAGTGGTTGGTCGGCACTGCGCCATGCTAGCCCTGGAAATTCCCTGAGGAAGCAAAATATCAAGCTAGAATTTCGTTTCAGAAAATCTCCGGACCATCCAACATCATTGAGGTCAAAGCTACAGTATCCACACCGAACCGTCAACTTGAAAACACTGTAAATCATGCTGTCAACCAGGAATTGGATAGAGCCATCCCAAAAGTGATGGATAGGATGAGAGGAAGCACGATGACAATGGACAACGGAATGAGGAAAGAGTTAGAAGAAGCCTTGGTCGACGAGTTGGCAAAAAATCTTGGAGAGACTATTGACAACACTGAGATCACACAAGACGATCTGGAAAAATTGATTGAGGAAGGGTTTGAAGAGGTTGAGAAGGAGCAAAGCACTACTACAACCAGTACCGCAGCGCCAGTGAGACCAACTAGACCAGTGGTAACCGTAACAGCTACAATGCCACCTAGAACCACTTGGACTACCTCTAGACCTACTCCAAAGCTCGTGACGATTCCCGGAGTGAAAACTTCCCCGACTACAGTTGCTCCTGAATTCAACAACGATGATGACTACTTCACAGATGACTCGGAGGACATCTCTCAGACTTCTAAGGGTACTGTACCTACTGTAGCTCCGACTACCACAACTACTACAAGGAGACCTACAACAACAACCACTACAAGAATAATAGTGACCAGTCCAACAACAACGTCTACCACTAGAGTATGGACGAGGCCAACTACGGAAGCACCGGCCACCCGAGCCCCGGCAACTTGGCCACCAGCAACCACTACCGAACCATGGACACGACCAACCGATGGGCATGTGCACGTGATGCCAGGCATCAGAGTTACAGAGGTGACCAATTTGGGACGGGACCTCGAGAATTTGCGTTACTCAATCCGGGTCGCACCACTGCTGTCACGAAGCGCCAGTACCGAATCAGTTTATTTATTTTTGTTTTGTTTCAGACCTCTACCACCACAACTACACCAAGACCAACAACTACAACAACGAGAAGGACTACGTGGACCCCGCCTCCCACGACTACCACCACCACCTCAACTACAACTACAATGACCCAAGCTCCAACAACGAGAACAACTACCCAAGCTCCTGCTCCAACTAGCCGGCCAACCTGGGCACCATGGACCCCTCCAACCACCACCACATCCACCGCTTCCCCGTACCGTCCTCCAACTTCTGTGATCACCTTCGCTCCTGAAGAGAATTCCGAAGAGATTCAACAGAATATTGAGAATAGTCACGCGGGAATTCCAACAAGAAAGCCTATGATTGAAGTGTCCCCTTCGATTGGGCCAACTCACCACGGAATTGTGAATTTGGAGTCGAATGAGGAGGATTATGAGAGTACGGTGACGTCGAGACCAGTGGTTGTTACGACAGGTAGGTATCTGGGTTTGGAGGGTGTCAAGGTTGTGAAAATGGCGGCGGTGGCCATAATTGAAGTTTAGGTTTTGGTTGCTCCGGTGGTCGGCAGTTACGGCCTGACCAAGACTATCAAATCGGGCTTTTTCCGGCCGCGGTAGGGTCTTTCTGGTGCAAGAGGCGGCCTTGTAGAGCTTAAAAACAGTGTATTTTTTGGTGAAATGACGGTATGGTTTTGTTATCCGCGTCCGACTTATAGCAAAAAGCCGTCTGACAGCCCAGGCCGCCTAACTCATACTTAGACCATGGCCCGCCGTCTTGACAGTCTTGGATGCCAGCTTTCAGTTCCTGTCTTTAGAAGAATCGTCTCATCAGAATCCAAAATCCTTATTCCAGAACGCTCCACCGCCCTCCACAACCTTCCAACCAAGCCATCCTCTGCTCCGACTCTCCACCCATCAACCTTCAGCCCTCCATTGGTAACCGAAACCATCCCACTACCCACCGACACAGAAGAGCCATTCACTTTCTCATTGGACACTTCTTCCCCCACAGCTTCTACCGTAATCCCTACAGTAACCCAGCCATCTGATCACCAAGATCACCAAGACTACTCTGGTAGCACTTCCGACGAGCTTACCACTCCTACCACTATTGAAACCACCACTGCCTCCACTAGTACCGCACCACCACGTCGGTATACTGTAGAGGAGAAGATCGAGGTGCACCCACATACCATTTTCACAGAAGAGCCATTCTTCTCCACTTCATCGATCGAATGGAATCCAGCCACGTCAGCAGAAGAGGAGACAACGACTTCTGGGGCAATAAAAAGTGTAATGAGAGAGGATGAGGACTATGACTACACTAACGAATTCGCCGTTTTTCCACCGACTACCGTAACCACTACTATCGCTTCTACTATTATTACTAGTACTAATGAGGTGACTCTATTGCATGCTTCTAGAAAAAAACTAACTTTCTTCGCCTTTACCCTTCTCAATTCTTTGTTTCCAGAGTCCCAAACCCCATAGACCCCACAGCTCCTCTGAAGAAATCCAACCAAACTTTGTCATTCCATCTGGACAGTGTCCCACACCAAACCAACCAAGTATCGATAGAAATCGAACGGATGTCCTGTTTTTATTGGATTCCTCTGACAATTTCAATGAGCAGCGGTTCCATAGAGCCATCACTTTGATAAAGGACACCGTTTCCAAGTTCAATAACTTTGGTGCAGATGGAATGGAAGTCTCGCTGGTACAGTACAATGATGAACCGTATTTGGAGTTCTCGTTGAGGAAGCACAATTGTAAGAAGCACTTGTTGGATGATATTGCTGATACGGAGTTTATGACGGTAGGATACTGTAGGACTAGTCAGATAGAGCACATTTGCGTTACAGGGAGGAAGTCAACTGAACAAGGCTTTGGAGAAGGTCTCTCAGTTTGCGTTTACCAAGAAGAGAGTGAGTTTTTTTGCGAATAATTTTGGCTCTTATCCGTTTCCCATGTATTTCAAACAGGGACCCGTAGAAATGACACCCGGGACACTTGGAAATACCCGGGACTCGTGGTTCCATCGTATGACAACTTTTAGATTCCGGGGAGAACCCGGGACTGACGAATCATACGGGACATGTTTTTCTTTGTTTTTTCATGAATCCCGGGTATATCCACAAAACCGCTGTCCAATACAAAAATCCCGGAGATTTCTAAGGGTCCCGGATATTCCCTAAGGGTCCCGGGTATTATTTCAATGGGCCCCGGAGAAGAAATAAATACCCGGGAAACGGATTTGAGCCATAATTTCTTCCGAACTACCAATAAACCATAAACTTTCAGGGTGACCGCCCAGACGCTGAAAATGTCCTCATCATTGTCACCGATGGTCAATCCAACGGACGAATCCAAGAGCCCACACGACTCGCCAAAGAAAACAATGTCACGGTGTTGGTCATCTCCACAATTGAGGCTGATAAACAATTCGTCAATGAGTTATCCGGGAACAAAGCTGAAAATTTATTTGGACTTGATGCGAATGAGGATTTGTCCTGGAAACTTGCTCAAAGAATATCCGCCTCGTCAAGTGAAGCCGCTCCCTCTGATCCGAAGAACAACGGAATTTTGAGTCCAGTGCTACCAGAGATTCCAAATGATTCTGGAAGTTCTGGAAGTTCTCAAAGCTCAGAGACCCTAGTAACAAGACGCCCTGAAAATGTCCCAGAGAGCTCTGGAATAATAAATTTGGAGTGTGTCGGAGATGGATTCAAAATCCAAGTGAATCCACCGGATGGATTCAAGGGAGTCGCAGTGGTAAAGGGATATCAAGATGATGTTAGGTGTAAAGCGGTGAGTATTTGAAGTAGTCAAAAAAATTTTCAAGGTAATATTGCTCTTTTTTTCAGACTGCTCATTCCAACACCCCACTAAACCTATTCATCTCCAACGAGGAATGTGGAGTGACTCAAGTGAAATCTTCGGATCCAAAGGGACTAAACTCAAGTCTCGTTCTCCACCTCCTCCATGAAAACGACTTGAACACAGCTGAAGACAAAGCATATCTCCTTCAATGTTTCATTGGATCAGCTCCAGACGAGGACGCTGTCCTCTCCACTAACCTAGATGTGGTGAAGAGTGAGCTGGCAATTGCTGAGACTATTTCCTTGAGTACACTTCCACCAACCTGTACTTATTCGCTTAGGAAGGATGGACCTGATGGATCAATTGTGAATAAGGCGGTAGTTGGACAAACTGTTTGGCATCGATGGGAGTGCGATGGAACTAATGAGACGATTCAGGCTTATGGTATTCAGGTGAGTGTAGACATGGCTCATTGGAGGGTGCTGCATGTTCCGGCTGATTTTCGGCCTATTTTCGGCTCATTAATTACTTCAAAATTGAAATTGAGCCCGTAATTTTGCTCAGGGAATTTTCGGCGAGCTTACCGTTTGGCAGCGGCAAGTTGCCGCATTTTGGAAAATTGGCAGCAAAAACAGCAAGGTGCTCGCAAACAACGGCAACTTACCAGTAAATTAGGCACGTTGCCTGAGAAAACGGCAAGTTGCCGCAACAACATCTTGCTGTTTTTTGCCGTTTGCTTGCCGTAAGAATTTAGCAAGCAATCGGTAAGCTGCCTTCCCCGAAATTGTCAAGTTGCAGTGCAATTTGACCAGCTTGCCGAGCTTTACGTGAATTCTGAAACACAACTTCACCATACTTCCAAAACCCTCTCCATCTTTCAGATCCATAGCTGCTATGCTAGTGACGACGTGGAGCGCAAGTTCGCCTTCGTGGATCCGCGAGGATGCTCCTCCGACTTGGCTCTTCTCACCGACCTCACCTATGCCGATGACTCTCTAACTGCCTGGGCTGCTTCACATGTTTTCAATGTTCATGTAAGAATTTCTTAGGATTTTTTTTCAGGAAAATTTCAAGAAAAATTTCAGGACGCCGAATCCCTAAAGTTCGTCTGTAAGCTCTCCCTCTGTACTCGCGATGGAGATGGTTGTGAAGGGGTTACGGTAGGCTTATTTGTGTTGCTAAAGTGATAAAAATCGTAAGAACTTGTAGCCACCGTCCTGTGGGAACACCAACAAAACCGGATTGTTGCTGACAAAAAGACTGGCGAAAGGACTGAATTCCGTGGATGGTAAGCTAGTGGGGGATTCGTTTTTAATATTTCTATGCCAATTTTTACTCGAAATTTCGTTTTTCTAGAAGCTCTTACCTCCGCTCTCTCCACCAACGTCAAACTGTCATCTGGAACCCCGGATAACCTGGTGGACGTCCTGAAAGCCGCCTCCTCAAATTACCTGTTTTTCATTGTTCCCTTAGTGGGTCTTGCCGCAGCTGTTGCAGTTTGTAAGCGTAAATCCCAATAGTTTTGAGACTTGAACCATTTTTCTTCAGCTCTCCACTACCGAAACGTCGCGGAGAGCTCTGAAACAGCGACCACTTGCTCCGATCCAACAACTATGTCAGAGTCACAGGTATGGGGATACTGTAGTACTGGAAAATTGTAGTGAACTGTAGAAAAGTTTTCAGAGAGAGTCTCCTGAACCTGTAAGTTTTCTGTGGTTAGATATAGAGTAGTTTTTTTGGTTTTAGTTTTTTTTTTTGTTTTCGGTTTATTGGGAGTTATTTTATAATTCTGTTGCTCATTTTGAATTTTAGGTTCTCAATTTTTCTCTATGGGAATATTTTTCATCCCACTATCCCTATTTCTTCCAGGACTTTGGCGGGTCAGTCCGATCGATATCTTCCCCAACGCCTAACCCAAGGCTAGCAGATTTTATGAGGAATTTCGACAGGCAGCGATATGTGTAATCGATTATTTTGTTAGGTACACAGTCTTCACCATTTTCTGTATATTTTTCAAAAGCCATATTTTTTTCTCCCCAATTCTTCTCAACAGGTCTCATTGATTTTAATATACATATTTATTATATAATTTTTTTTTGTCAAGACTAAAAAATGTTTAAAAAATTAATTAAAGAATAAAAATTTTCAAACCCTGATCCCATTTCTCGTCCCTTTCCCCAAGTATTTCCGGAAACTCCACCCCTCCAGGGACCCGAAAAAAAGTTTTCGAGGCGTCTCTCAGAAAAATTGGAATGTGTCAAAAGACAACAAGTCCTCCCCTTCTCCTCAAACAATTTGTTGGTTTTGTCTTTTGGTTTTTAAACAAAAAGTCAGAAAAATGCTTTGTTTTACTCACGTTTTACCCAGATGGAGTGGCTAAGGGTCCCTTAAACCCAAAAATTTCCCATTTCTTCATCCTTGACTTTCCATATTTACGTCACCTGAACACTCACTTCACTGAGCAAGAATTCGGGATTTCCGGTTTGAATTTGACGGTGGGGTGGTACGAAAAGTGACCTAGGTGGTGAGTAACAAAATATTTTGAGAGGGGAGTCGCCACTATAAATAGAACCAGTTTAGGTCTTTTCGATAGGGGTTAAAAAGTATACAGCCACTATAAACAGATAAAGGTTCAATTGAACCTGGAAGAGTCTTCTGATAACAAAATCGGGAAAATTTTTAGTAGTTAGAATTCCGAGAAATTTCGGCGTGTCTAATAAAATGTATATCCGAAACGAAAATCGAGCTAAGTTTCTCATTTCAAAGCTACAGGTCTTGAAACTCAGAGTTATAGTCACAGAAACCTGTGCTGCGCGGGTTCGGCTGTACTATCCTAGCTCCAGGGTTGCTCACAAGCCCGTTTTTTTTTCTTGAGCTTGGAATTTTCCATAAAGTGGTGGTCTGAAAGTAGCTGCTCCTGTGAGTGGATTCTGGAATTATCAGCCCTCACTGAACCCTGAAAATCTGGAAATTTTTTCTGAAAATCTGACTCGCCACTGGACTTTCAATGTACTCTTAGGCTTTTGTTAAAATGCTTCCGATGCACCGTTTCGATTATCGCAGAGCGAGCCCATTTGGATATTTATATTTGGAGTAATTCTCCAGTTCCCTAACCCTAGTTCCCCCGTTCTCCACCTAATAATATTCTGTTCACACCCAACTTCCATTCCTGCACGTTTCATAGTATCCGGTGGTCCAAACTACACCAATATTACGAAAACGTCACCCCCCCCCTCATGGCCCTCCCTGGCGGACGGAAGTTTCACACATTCATAAATGCCTCCTGGAAGAAATGTTTTGGAAGAATTCCCTTTTTCCAATTTTTTTTATTCCTTCTCTCATCTTTAACTTTTGAACATCTCCCCTTCATTCAAAAAAAAAGATAATATATTTGAAATTCGCGCCTTTTCATGTTTTTGCACACATACGTGTGTGTATGCTGGATGACTCTTCAGGGGGCACGAATTTAATTTCCCCCCACTTCTCCTCACCGATCACTTTTGACTCCTCCCTCCTCCACACCCTCCGAGCAATACTTTGAAACTTTGAAATTCTAATTTTTCTCCATCTTCTTCTGTGAAAGGGGGGGGCTTCCACTAGTACTAAGATAATTGCGGAGTGAAGAAGAGACGATGCAATTCTTTGTCATTTCCGTTCTTAGAGTTTAATGAAAGAGCGGTTTTGACCAATTGGAAGAGGACCTTAAAATAGATTCTCTAGTTTTAGTTTTGGTAGAAAAACAAAAGACTTTTTGATCTGGAAAAAAACTGGACGTTCATTGGAGCGCTTTTGTATATTATTTAGCTTCGGGACTTAAATGATCTATTAATAAGGACGGCTGAGTAGGAATCATTAAATTACTGGAACATGATGTCTTTTTGATTGTTTTTCATAGCCAACTGTCACCTTTGTCTCTCGCTTAAAAAACCATAATGAGACCCTGTTTTTTTCCAAAGACCGCATGGAACGTCTATGGTATTCAGAATGGTTTGGGTCTTCAGAAGAGCGCATTCCCCTCATTCACATTTGAGACCCCCATGCTTTTGCCGGCTTGTACTTAGCGCGAAATTTGAATAATAAAAAAAACACTGCCTGAATTTTATGCTCGATGTTTTTCAGTTTGTAAATCTCTTATCGAGCCTAGCTCATTCATGTTTTCTCTGATTCTGATGGGGTTTTCAATATCGAAAACGCGCATTTTGAACTTTATGTCTAAGGTTTTCATTTTTTGTTAGGCATATGTGCTGAGATAGGGCTCAAACTCGCTTGAGTAAAATTAGGACGCGCATAGAACTATTCTCAAAATACACGTTAACCCAGAAGGTTGAACACTTGAAGCGGCGACAGCCTTTTGGCAAGACCTTTTTCCTAAAACCAAATGGAAAGTCAATGATGTTCAGAACAGTCTGAGGACATTTCCATCATCAAAATTTGAGACTCCCATACATTTGACGGTCCGGAAATTTTACCGCGAAATTGGGAAAATCCGACAAAAATGTCCTAAAGTTTGTGCTCCAGGCTTATATTGAGCAGTAAAGCAGTAGATTTTTTGAAGCATTTTTACATGGCTTTGATGAATTTTCAATGAAAAATATAACATTTTCGATCCGAGCCCCTCGAGTCTTGCCGGACGGTGCTGTTTCGTATTAAAACTGTCCCGTTTTAGAATCGACCAGTTTAGAACCTGATACTTCCCAAGCATCTGACAAATAGAAAATTCAAGGAATTATAAAAGACCACATTTTCATGTTCTGTACAAAAATTCAACTCCAAGTCGAAGCTGAGAGCTCAAATATGGGTGATTCTAGAGCTGCTAGCTCTAATGTGGGGTAGCACCTGACCTGCCGGACCGAGTCAAGATTCAAAAGTATGGTGCACCCCCCGATACCCAGTTTGTAGAATTTTCGATTCCCCGGAATCATTTTTGCGTGGGGTACCCAGTATCCCGCACTATAAATTCATTTTCCACCCCTGAATACCGGAACTCCCTAACTCCTCCACCACTTTGTTTCTTCTTTTTCGTCAGTCTTTATTTAGAAAGTAGTAGAGAGTGGGGAAAGGAATAAAATCTCGTTTTTCTAGTTGAATCGCAACGAAATCAAATCACCGAAATGAGGAGGCTGCTCGAGTGAGCCCTCCTCGTTGAGGTAGATTGAATTCAATGATTGAGACAAGGCCCGTTTTTTTTTTCCTCTCTCTTTATTTTCCTTTGGAATTGCATTTTAACTCAAGGTTCCTGTTTTCAAATAGTCTTCTGAAGGCCAAAACACGACAGAAATTTCAAAATTTTAGTTCCAAAAAGTGTGCGAAATTGTCCTTTTGAATGCTACACCAGAGACCCATTAGGCAGTTATGATCTGCGATTAAAAATGAAAATATATCCCTTTTTGAGGATTTTCATATCTCGTTTTTTTATATTTTTTTTTTTTGGGGAAAAGGGAAGATCCATTGTGTTTATGTGCATAGTAGCAAAGCCTATTTTTCCAACATTGGCTCATAAAAATGGGGAGGACCCAAAAATACGGATATGTTATTTTTTACTGTTTATTTACGTTGTTTTTTGAAGCAGAACGGCTAAAAATCAGAAATTTCAAATTTTTGTTTTTTCATCTTACTGGAACCATCAGGACGCAATTTTTCGGGAAAGTACTCAAGTGCTATGAAGTAATCTTGTGATATGTGCCAATTTTTCTAAATTTCGCGCTTGTGCTATAGATCAAGTGTTATTTTTGTCACTCATGTGCTATAGGACTGGACCAAAAAAATAATGGCGAAATAGCATTTGAGCTAGAATAGCACTTGATCACCTCCATAGCACCTGAGAGTCTCATAGCACTTGAGTATCTACCCATCTTTGGCAACTTGCTGTGCAAATTTACCAAATTGCAAACGACAAGAGGCAAGTTGCCTGCAGAAACGGCAAGTTGCCGTCAACCCACGCTTTCCTGGTAGTGTCCAAATTGACTTTTCTTGCCGCAGAAATTTAGCACGCAAAAGAGCAAGGTGCCGTACGAATTTACCAGATTACAGTTGACAAAATGAAAGTTGTGTGAAAAAACAGCACTTTGCAGTATTGAAAAATTACTGCTCGCTTATCAGCCTGAGGGTGCCCAACTTGCCTTTCTCTTGCCGTCAGAATTCAGCAGGAAAAGAGCATGTTGCCGGGCAATTTTACCACTTTGTCGCTTGTCAACGGCCACTCACTGTTCGCTTGCCTAGTAGTGTCCTACTTGCATTGCTCTTGCCGGCCGCAGTCGCCAAGCAAAGAACAAGTTGCCGTGAAATTTTACCAGCTTGCCGTATGCTTGCCAAAAATTCCCCAAGAGAGTAACCAACTGTGGTCCTTCCTGATTTCTCTGACCCCTAAAATCGCTTTTCTCTCTTTTCCAAATCACTTTACAAGAAGTGATTTTTGTTCCAGAGATGTCAAAGAAAAAAAACTCCTAGAAAATAAAAACAATAAGATGACTAGTCGTCAAAAAAGCTGAAGAGAGAGAGTTGCGGAGCAAACCTCAAATCGTCCTAAATCCTATTTTGTCAATCTTGTTTTTCTTCAGGCATTTCTTTCCCCTTCTTCTACTACTTCTTCTTCTTCTCAGGTCCCACACAATCCTATCCTTTTTTTCAGAGTCCCATACCCCTTCCGCTCCCGACATCCTCCCTTTTTCTTCTGTTTAGGGGGGGGGGGGGGGGGGAGGGGAACGTTTTTCTTTTTTTTTTTCGAACATTTTTAAACAGGAGAGACCCAATCATCATGGCACGCAATGCTCCGTGCTCAAGTGTTTTTTTTTTCAGGTTGATCGGTTGGAATTGAGAGAGGCTTGTCTGAAATTCTAGAATATTCTGACACTGATCTCCACTAGTTTTTGTTACATCTCTCCTCGAATTGACCGAAAGGAAGTGGTCGAAATCCAATTTCCTGGGGCTTTTCGCACTAGAATTTAGTTTTGTGTCGAATTTCTGGGTTAGACTTTGAAACTTTTTTTCATTTTCTATCACCTAGAGGGTTTTAGAAGTTTGTGTTTTGGACGAGTTAGGGGTGGTCCATTGTGTTTGTAGACTACAAGGAGTAGTTGGAGAATCAGTTGTTTCGTGGACTCCAACCATTTGGGAGTTCGAAAGTACAGCGTGCAGTACTTGCGTCCGAAGTACAACCAGAAGATTATTTTTGGTTTTTTTTTCACCTAACTACCCAGAACCGGCAATGGTAGGCCAACTTAGGAGCAAGTTGTACATTTGAGAACTGCAGTTCCTACGCTTCTCGCTGAAAGAGACTCCGAAATTTTCTAAAAAGCGTCTAGACTGACCAGTTGGCACTGAGGTGATCTTAAAAAATGTAGGTTGATCATCCTGTAAAAATGGGGGGACAGGAACTTTTCGTACATTTTTGCGTCAGCGCGCTGTGGTTGCTTACAGTACTACAAAGTCCGCAAACACCATGCGCTGCAACACACTGACGCAAAAAGTCCCCGAAAATTCCCCTCTACCACTTTCAAATCCAAAAACCACTTTTGAAATCAAAAAATTCAAAATTCTGAAGCTTGAAACCCAATAATGACTACAGTAGATATGCCAAATCGACGGATTTTCTTGCTAGAGTCTCTGAGTTTTTGCCAAATCGGCATAGGCTACTGGCCTAGACTCAAATGCATTTTGAAATGGAATTTAGGTTCCGGAAAACCGGGAAGTCCTAAAAATTAGGATGGGATCAACCTGACAAAGGCGTTTGGAATTTTCTATAAATTGGAGATCTGAAGATAGCTGTCTCTGGAAGTGGATTCTGAAATATCTAGCCCTCACTCGAGCCTGAAAGTCTGGAAATCTTCCTCTGAATATCTGTCCCGCCCCTTGATTTCCGCCCCTTGATTTTTTTCCGCCCCTTGATTTTCAAAAGGTTTTTCTCGCATGGGTTAGAAATATTCCATAAATTGATGACCTGAAAGTAACTGTCCATTTGAGTGTGTTCTGAAAAAAAAAATTCTAAAAAGTTCTAGCCCTCAATGAAGCCTAAAAGTCTGGAAATCTTTCTCTGAAAATCTGACCCGCCCCTTGATTTTCAATTATAGAGCGACGACTTTCAAATGGAAGTTTCTAGACTCTCAGGTGAGGGCTAGAAACTTCCTTAACCATTCACCGAAACAGCAACTTTCAGACCACCAATTTATAGAAAATTCCGAATCCACAGATCTGAAAACCTCTTCTAATTTTAGCTCTTAATTCTATTTTTGCTGCAAATCTACTAAAAACAGGTTCTTCTTACGCATTTTGCTAATCTAGATCCTTCAATCTCATCCCCGACTTCCCTGATCCTCTTCCAAGATACCTACCCAGCTAACATAGCCTATGTTACATAGGTCCAACACATCTCTCCGACCACAACCAGAATAATCCGACGTTCCCACGGTCCCCCGGGGTCTCCCCCCCCCCCTGGTCTCATCCTTTTTCAGTGATGACTAAGCTTTGATCCCCGTGCCCCCCATCGTGTCCCATGTTTTTTGTGTGTCCCTATTGTTTTTAAAGTTTTGGGTGTCTGCTGGGGGAACATGATTTCTTATTTCTCACTTTTCGGAACAAATTTTTCGAAGAAAAGAAAGAAACCAAAAGAAGAAAAATCACTCAATCATTCTTTTTAAGCCTTCTTCCCCTTTTCATTTTTCTTCGTTTTGGGTTTACAAAAAAACTCAAAAAAAAAAACATAAAAAATGCGGAACCTTGTCTGGAATGTCTGAAAAAGTATTCTATGGGCGGAATTCAATTTTCGAGAGGAGGTCTTCATATTCCCACCTGCAAATGACGTTTTGAATAGAATCGGGTGATGGTTTTTGAGATTTTAAATTCCCGCCAAATTTAAATTTTTCCCGAAGGAATACCTTTCTGAAAAATGAGAAATACGAGCCATTGAAAATAGGAATAACATCCATCTCAAGTACCTTTGTTCTTCGTTGCTTCTTACCCATTGTTTTTATTTTGCGTTCCATTTTTTTTTCAATGAACAATGGACCTTTTGTGGAATTTGAATTTTTTAGAGAGAAAAAACTGCGTGGGAAGCTGAAATTCATTTTTTTTTTGGAGTAATTGTCGAAAATTCTGCACGGTGGTACGACCTGTAACACAGCCAGAGAAATATGCTCATTGGAGCATAACCCGTATTTTTTTTTGAAATTTCAAGAAGTTTTCAACAGGTTTAGTTGATTACATTTATATAACTCTAACGAAAACTGAAATAAATTGTTCTGGAAATTTTGTACCAAGTTTTAGACGGAACTGTAGAGGCTACCGAGAATCAGAGCTGTCCAAAGATTGTGCCCTTGCATGCACTCTAATTCTAGGAAAACTGAGGATGTAAGTACATGAAATTGCAGAGAAAAAACTCTCTATCAATTAATATTAATTTCGTATAGGGTCGTTTCAGAACATTTTCTCAAAACTTGAAACTTCAATTTTTTAGTACGGAGAGCTGCAGTTTTTGAGCTGTTTTGTGCTCAAAAAATTTTCAAAACAACTCTATATGAAATTGATATCAGTTGATAGATTTTTTTTTACTTTTTTATATCTTTACATATCCAGGTCTGTTCCAGAATCAAAGCCCTCGCAAAGTCACAAACTTTGGATCTGAATCGGCCGGTTCTGATTCGGAGCAGATTTAAAATGCGGAATGCAAAAAAAATCCACTCAAAACCACACCAAAACCCCACTGTAAACCCGTCATTTAGAGCACTGGCTAGTCCAAAATCTGTTGTTTTCCATCAATCAGTGTAGGCCAGATTTTTTGTATTTTTGAAATATTGTAGTGTTATGATTTACCCCTCCATATTTTCCCCCAATTTTCTAGTGGTTTCTTGTTATGTGAGCAAAAATCGCCCACCAATACATACTATTTTCACAGTTCTCTCTGAAGATCTTCATGACTTCGTGATCTCTGGAAACCACTTTCCTGCAAAATGCGTTTTACAATTTTTTTCAAAAAATAGTTATGCGCCTTTAAACTTATCCACCTGATTGTTATCTTTATTACTCATTCCTCTCAATTCCTAAGTGGTTTTGCTCCAACTTCCTCTTTTTGAAAAAAAAAACAAAAAAGAGTTTTCTGCAAAAAATTATTCATCATAAAACATCATTTTATTATTATTTCACCTGTTCCCAGTTAACTCGATTTGTCATCATGCAAACATTCAGTTTGTCGTAATATTTGACCTAAAAAAAGAGATTGGTTCCACTTTATCCGCAGACTTCCTTTTTTGAATACCCATTTAATGAAGTGTGAGTCGTCGGACAAAAAAAAAATCATTTCCAACCCTTTAGTACTACCGGAAATTTGAATTATTCCTGATCTTTCCGTTTTTTTTCCGCCGGTTTTCAAATGTTTCAAAGCTAAACTTTTGAACAATTTTGTCGAAGATCGCTTTTTGGGACACCAATTTTTTTTCCTAACCCATTACCAATGCTTTGTACCTTAGGTATTTACCACTGTAGTGCAAGAAGCTGGGCACATGGAAAATATTGTTAGGAAAAACTACCGGAAACGCACTTTCGAACACAACCTTCTTGTTCAGTTTTGTGAAAAAATAAGGATTTTTCAGCGACGGAAGTTTTTAGAAAAGAAGCTCAATTCTTGAAATGCCTTGGGAGTTTTAGAGATTTAGTGAGGTCGAAGCTGATCTATACTGGAACAAACCGAACGAGAACTCAGCTCATCTACGACTCGGTGCTATTTCCTATTGTCAGGCCCAACAGGACTAAACGGCCCAAATCAGGTCGGATCGGAATAATTAGGTAGAATCTCGAGAATTGATCCGAACGGTCCAAATCGGTCTAAATTCAGCCAAATCAATCGGCATTTAGTCAGGACAGTTTGAATAACTAGCTACTTACAGAGCTTGTGACATTTCATAGACCTCCCGATAAATCGATATTTTTGCAACCCTCCTAATCATCGAATCCAGTCTAGTCACATGTCGTGATGGTCCTCTTTTTAACCTTTCATACCTCTTCCAACTCATACTCTTCTTCAAAAATTCACTTGACTCATCTCCGGCCACCACAGAAAAAATCTTCTCTCCACCTTCCTGCATCATGTCCCTAATAAATTTCACTCTTCAATAACATAACTTTTTACACACATCACCCATCTCATCATGTCAATCTTCTTATCTCTGTTATCACCCATTGTTCGGACCCCGGGAGGGTATTGGGACCAGAAATCTAGGCCCCTCATCCCCGCGGGATCTCACTCTCTTCACTACTCAACACGCCAATTGTTTCATTCTTTTCTCTGGTGCCTCTCTTAGATATAGATTTTTTTTCGCTCCTATGAGTTTTTTCCCCTTCACACACCTATCTCATCAGATGAGATATCATCATTCATATCTATGCCTCTCTGGATTTCCGATAGATTTCCGAAAGATTTCCGAAAGAGTTTTGCAACTTCCACTTAGAACTTCCGTCATATGATATACGAGTTTTCTCACTTTTTTTGAAATAGAATATGATTTTTGATATTCTGACACCTACCTCTTTGACCTCAGGTGTAAAGGGACACTTACTCGGGTTTGAAAATTTACGAGTTTAGTTTTGAAACAATTAAAATAGTAAGGATATACAACTATTGGCTCCATTTCGTTTCCCAAGTATTTATTTCTTTTCGGGACCCACGGAAATATCCGGGACTTATGGTTCCGCCGTAAGACAATTTTCAGATTTTGAGAATTCCATGATTCCCTTATACTTCTACGAGTCCCTGGTATTTCCATGAGTCCCGAAAATGAAATAACTACCCGAAAACGGATAGGAGCCCAACTTTCATCAGTTTGAGCTCATTTTATCAACCTGGAGATGTTTTCAGCATTAAAAATTCTTCAAAACGTTCAAAAATCTTCAAGAATCTTGCAAAGCATTCTCCATCTCTATCATTTATTCACCGTCAAAACTTGGAAACTTCAGTCCTCGAAACTTCTCTGGAGGTCAAGATCCATCTGTTACGGTGCTAATCCGCATTAGAATTGTTCTGTGTTAGAACTGGCGAGATTAGAACCGGGTACTTCCGAACAGGGGTGAGATTTTACGTTTACGGATTTTACGGAATTTACGGTTTTTACGGGTTTTTGAGGGACCGTAAAATTTTACGGAGTCCGTAAAATTTTTTTCCGTAAAATCCGTAAAATTTTTACTGCAGTAATTTCGAAAAATTCAATGACTTTCATGGCGGAAACTGACCAAATACTTGTTGTTTCCCCTATTTTTGAGAGCAACTTATGGCTGATTAATAAATTTTAATTTCACTCCATTATTTTTCTAATTCCGCGCCACATGTGTGTGCAGAAAAAATCTCGAAATTTTTGAAGCTCAGTAGAAAGTTTGGATTCGATTCGGCATTTTTTGATTAATTGGCCTTTTTTTAACTGGCTGTACGTGATTGTTTTTGATTTGACTCTAAAACACGTTTTTCGGAAAGAATGACGGTTTTCAGCAGTATATACAACGTTTTACGAATTTTACGGTTTTTACGGAATTTTACGGACTTGCAATCCGTAAATTTTACGTTTTACGGATTCCGTAAAAAAATAATTTTACGCTCACCCCTGCTTCCGAAGCATTTGATAATTCGAGAATTTGAGAACATGCATAGCGCCACATTGTCATTTTCTGTACATTTCTGATCCGGAAAGTTCTAATACGGGACAGTTCTAATGTGGGATAGCACCTTTTTTACTTGTCCTGGTTCCCAAATTTTGAACTCCGCCATGTTATCAGTGTCACATCAAGAAACAATTAATTTGTGCTCATTGATCATTGACTATCTGAAAAAGTAAACCTAGTTATTACTTTCCCTCCCCACAACACCTTGTTATCAGGTGTGATAACAAAAGAAAGGGTTTCCCCGAGGTGTGAAATCATTGTATTTTTGTAAAGCTTCTTTATCGTTTTGTTGTTATTTGTAAAGGGTGTTTCAGTGGTTTTTGGGATGTTTGGGTTTCGGGATTTTCTAGTTTTTGGTCTATAGATTAGAGTACGGGTCTATACAGTAGAGTACGTCACGGCATCATGCTCTTTGGTTGACGGTGCCAAGCAGAAGGGAAGTTGCTAATCACCAAAAGTCGTCGTGCCTTTTTTCTGAGCACTTTGCCGTTCCTACAGGCAGCCTGCCGTTTTTGTTGGCAACTTGCCGAAAATTTCCCTAGGGTGCCACTCCACAGTAGCTCAGCCAGCAAATTAATCATTCTATAGAAAGCAAAACTTGCTCAGCTCCTCTAATTTCACCTGCCCCCCCCCCCTGAAATGTTTCTAAACTGACTCCTGCTCCCCTCTCTACTCACCCACAATACCTTTTTAACAAAAAAAAATAATATTTATTTCCGTCTTTTGATAATTCTCACGTCCTCTTCTTCACTCTTTTGATGAGTGAAAGGGAAGAGGGGGTCCAAGGATTGAAATGTGGAATTCTTTGTGTGTGTATTGCTCTTTGCACTTGTAGTATGTGATATGAGTGATATGATTGACAGATAACATGAAAAAAAAATTTTTTTTCGGATTTAGTTGGATTTTTCTCTGGGTATTACAGTCTGGACTCAGAGAATTATCGGCAAGTTGCCGGTTACCGAAATGGCAACTTGCCGTGAGCATTTAGCAAGCAAACGGCATTTTGCTGTCAGCGGCAAGCTGGTAAATCTGCACGGCAACTTGCCGATAATTCCTTGAGCATGTATACCCCTTTGATCTCCAGTCACCCCGATCCTTAGTGGATCAAAAGTTACACATAATGTTCCTTCAAAATAATTCGTCATTCTGTTAAGTTAAGTTGAGGAGTAAAAGGCAAAAAGTATAATACTCAGTTTCCTTTTCTCTGACAATCCATCATCTGTCAAATGGAAAATGGGGATAAGTTGAAGAACGTCTCCCTCCTCCTTCTTGTCACTTCTTTTTCATGCTATCTTTTTGCTCTTTTCACTCCTTTTTTTTCTTTTTTATCGTGAATTTTTTTAGACTATTCTTTTTTGTTATACTCTCTTTTCTAGGTTTAAACCCAGAGGAGCTGTTTTTTTTTGAGTCGATCAAAAAAAAAGAGAAGGTTAGGTAAACAGAGCTGTGTCTGAAGAGCTAAAAACACACACCTAGGAGAATAGGAGCGAGAACCATCTAGAAATATGTAGACCCTTTTCCTAGAAAATATTTCTGGAGGAAGTATCAAAAGATCGATTCATGGGTTTAGGGAATGGAGTTATGGGAAAGTTACAGTTTAGTTTCAGATGAGATAAGATTGTTCAGTATATTTTCAGATCTTTGCTGATTTTAGCTGACTTTGAACATCTGCCATCTAGTCGAAACACTTTCCACGGTCCTAAAAAAGGAGTTTATGAAGAATTCCTGAACGTTTTCCTAGCCAAGACTAAGGAACGGACGACCGCGGCGGATTTCCGATTTTTTCAGCAGTGCTCATAAGTTACGGGGGCCTAGAGGTTCAACATTTATTTTATAGATGAAATGACGGCCGGTCTTCTACTGACTGGCTTTTTCAAAGACCACGGCCCCCATTTTTGCAGCCTTGACCCTAACAAAGTTTCGAAATTGCATATTTTTTACAGTTTTTAAATTAGGTCAAAAATAATCGGGACTAGATTTTTTGATACCTTCTGGCACTTACAAGATAATTTTTTTTTCACATGAATTAGGAATTTTCTGTAAATTTGTGGCCTGAAACTAGATGTCCCTGCGAGAGGATTCTAAAAATTTCAGGTCTAACTGGAGCCTGACAGTCTGGAAATCTTTGTCTGAAAATCTGACTCGCGTTTTGATTTTTAATTATAGGACGACTTTCAGATAGAACTTTCCAGACTTCCAGGCTCAAGTGAGGGCTAGAAATTCCAGAATCCACTCACAGGGACAGCTACTTTCAGACCACCAATTTATAGAAAATTTCGAACCCACATCAGCAAATAAAGAAAAGCCAACCAAGTTCCTGCAGTTTTTAGCAATGTTTTTTCCTGCAGATCACAGCATTACATAATATGAAAATAAGCTCTTCCTAGAACGATTTCCAGAATTTCTAACCCAAAAAATCTTCCGGAGAACAAACATTTACACACATTCTCTCCCCTATTTACTACCACCCCCTCATAAAGACCACCAGATGCGAAAAAAAGAACTAAAAAATGTTTTTATTTTTTATTTTTCGAAATCCATCCCTTTACTCTCACTCACTATTTTTTCTCTGCGTCTCTTGATTTTTCCCTATCTTTTTTTATATATAATGATGATGATGAACTTGTGCTCTTTTTTTTCAATTTCATTTTTTTTTCACACCTCCCATCTTTTTATTTTCTTTGGGTTTTTTTTCATTGGGAGACTAGAAAAATTGAGTTTTTCCATTAGTTTTACGGGTGGTTTTTAACATTTTATGATCTTTAAAATCATTTTTTTCAACTAAAAATATATCCTAAGCACTTGAAAACTAATCACTTTTTTGAATTTTCTCTTGAATTCCTGCTCATTGAGCTCTGAAAATCGGTCCCAATTCAATTTTACTCCGTCCAAAATTCCCAAAAATTCGATTAATTCCCGTCACTCTTTACCCCATTTCTGACCTAGTTCTGACCTTGTTTCTGAACTTTTTCTGCAAAATTCAAATTTGCCGCCGCCTACTCATTCGACTCGTATATTGCTTGATCCGTGTGCCATCACCACTCCTAACTAAGCTAATTTTTGAACAATTTTTTTTGGCCGTGCTCCGTTTCATTTCTTCGTTTTCTTTCTTTTTTTGTCTTTTTTGAGAGAGAAATGAAAATGTTCTTGAACTTTTTTTCCAGTTCCGGGATTTTTTTAGGGTATGTACTGACGAGTCGCTACTGACGAGTTATTTTATTCTGAGCTGACAAGTTTTTTTGGGCCCTCTATTTTCTCATTGGGCTCTCCATTATCGAATAGAGCCGTTTTCTTTCCACTCTTCCAGCCAACCTCCAATTTTCTAAGAATCCCAATTTTTCCAGGACAACCCTATCCCTTTTCCACACAAAAAATGAATGCGGCAGACGACGAGAACAATGCCACGTCATCGTTCACCACCTCAAACAACACACTTCTCATCCTTCACGATCTGCTTCTGATGAACGTCTCCGCCAACATTGCGACGTCTTCAGAAGCATCCTCAATTTGGACGCCGTCGAACAACAAGTGAGTAGTTGAATTAGGGGAGAGAGAGAGAGTGTGTTTTGTTGTCTGGAGTAATGGTTTTTGAGATTTGAATACTCCCCGGAATATTGGACTCTCTTTGTCATCGTTTTTTTTTGGGTAAAATTAGGAAAAATTGTGTTTTGATTTTTGATTTTGAAAATGACATCATCAATTTTTGGAGATTACTGTAAATTTTTTATTTTTGTTTTAGTTTATTTCCGAAGGGTGTTTCGGAATAAGCGCAAATTTTGGATCTCAATGCGAATTCAAAGGAAACACAGGGTCCAAAATGACATTTTTCTAAAATACTAGTTGTGCCAAAAAACCTAAATTCTGGCTCAAGAACCGGCAGAAGATAAAACGCAGAAAATTCCCTTTTTGTATTGTTGGCTGGTAACCCAGTAACACGGCTGAGCCGTTTTTTATCGAGCTCCCAAAAAATAAGCGGACTGCTTGAGAGACTTGTCTGGAACACGATTTTGAAAATTCTCGATGATTACCGTTCTGGTCAAAAATAATGCTCGATCAATAGAATTTTTTTCTCAATTTTCCATAAACTAGTGAACTGAAAGTAGCCTTTCCTGTGAGTAAATTCTGTAATTTCTATCCCTCACTGCAGCCTAGGAGTCTGGAAATCTTCCTCTGGAAATCTGACCCGCCACTCGATTTTCAATTATAGGGCGACTCTCAGATGGAGTCTTCCAGACTTAGGCTTCAGTGAGGGCTAGAAATTTCAGAATCTACTTACAGCTTCTTTCAGGCCTTGAGAAAAAATCCTTCGTTAAGGGCTATGGCAAAATTAATGCTGTCAAAAAACCACATTTGTAAAATATCTCATAATCCAGACCCGGCCGAGCCTTAGAAAGTTCTGGAACAGCCCGCTACTAGAATGTCTGAAACAGCTCAATTCCTTGATTTTCAGTCTCTCGCGCGCACCGGAAAACTATTGCCTCCCGCTATCTCCGCTCAATATCTTCTTAATTTAAAAATGCGGAAGCTGGAAATCTCAGCACCTTTATCTGCGCGTTCTTCATCTCTCTCCCCCTTCCTCTTTTCCTTATTTTTTTCAAGTGAGTTCTGCTCCTCCAGACAAAACACATCTGCACTCGATTACTCTCAGACATTTGATTCTCAGTTATTTTCTCATCTGAATCATCCTATCTCCTTCTTCTTTTTTCTTCTTTTTCATCGCCTTCTGAATCCTCCTAGAAGAAGAAGAAGACGTCGAAAAGTCATCTGTTAAACGGGCAGGGGAATAAGAAGCTAGTAATCTTTCTCTTCACACGCTCCTCCTCTCCATCCTTTTTTGTGTGCCCCGTCACGAGGGCTTAACTCGTCTTTTCACGTTTTTAGAAGGACTCTGAAAAGAATTCTGGAGAGGGGAACCTTTCGAACCTTTTATTATTTTCTTTGGTGTGGAAAATAGAGAAAGGGTGGGGGGGGGTTTCCTGTTTTGCTGGGGGTCTATGGCCTAGCCTTTTTGCAAAGTTCATGAGAGTCCTGGGATATTGAGATTTTGAAAAATATGGCTTCTGAACTCAGAGTCTCACATGGAGCATAGGTTTCTGAGCTTGTTCAGGCAGTCGGACAGGTAGTATTGTGCGTTCAAACAAAGTGAAGTTCGGTATTTGCAGCACGCCACGCCCCGATATATGGGCATGTCCAAAAAAATTGCCACCAAATGCCACTTTGTTTGAACGCATAATAAAAGATTTACCTGTAGTTTGACCAGCTCTTCCAGATTGTCAGACTAGAATACTTTAAAAATTTGAGTTACACCGATTTTTCATAGTTTTTACAGTCCGATTTCAAATTTTCTATGTCTTACATGGCCAACCGATCCTCAATATAGATATTCGTGGGGGTTTTAAACACTTCTGGAAGCTTAGATAGGACAAATACCATAGGACCATCCTGAGCTGCACATGCTTGGCTAGGGAGTCCGAGTTTTATGATTCTGGACAGTCTAGCTGATCCCGTGCAGTACACAGATACTAGTCCGCTAGAATGTCCGAGCCCGGATCTTTAGTCCCGTGCAGCTCCTCATTGTCTGACACCGGTTTCTGCATTTTTATATGCTTTTGACCCCACTACTTGTTCAATATCGTATAATACAAAAAAAATACGGGTCGGGCCGTTTTTTGAAAAAAAAATCTGACTTGGGCCTGGCTCAACTGGGAATTTTCAAGGCCCGAGCCCGACCCACGGTTAGAGCAAGTGATCTGGCCGAGCCTTGGAAATTTTCAAAAATCCTGCACAGGCTTTCGGGCCATGCCAGGCCGGGCCCAATTCGGACCAGTATAGCATAATTCAATTTTAAATCATTTCGACAATCCTGTTTATCAAAAATTCGTTCCCACGTTTCCAGAAGTTCCTATTATTTTTTATTTACACGTATTGAAAGGTCTAGACAATCTAGATTTAAAAGAAAAACGAAAATAATTCGCACTGAGGTCAGTTTCCTCTGAAGGTCAGAAGCCTTAGAGAAGGGTTTTCGAATTTCTTTGAAAGATGTCAGCACCGGGAAGCCTTTTTTGTTTTTTTCCTTTCGATTCAAAGAACAGATAACAAAGTTTGCATAAACGAATTATAATTTAATTTTTTTTTAGTTCTAAACCTATGATATTTACTGTTCTCATTATTATCGAACTTCAGAGCTTCTTCTGAAATTCAGATCAAACCCCACCTCCTCTAACTCCTACTAAATTCCTATTGTTCCCATATGGTACACTTGACCTTTTCCCCCAGAACAGAGAACACATTTCTCCCACACTTGGGTTCTTTTTGCTTTTTCTTTTCAGTCCAGAACTTCTCCAGACACCTTTTCTCCTTCTA
This sequence comes from Caenorhabditis brenneri, assembly GCA_000143925.2. NCBI lineage: Eukaryota > Metazoa > Nematoda > Chromadorea > Rhabditida > Rhabditidae > Caenorhabditis > Caenorhabditis brenneri. Next base: position 99,341 of record GL380106.1, read on the forward strand.
TCTGTGTGTCCACTTAACCACCCATTTCCCATTCAGACGGGTGACGACATATTTTAGTAGTTACTCTTTTTTTGTTAAGATTTTTGAAGACGATGCATATTGAAGAGGGTGGTTTTGACCCCAAATTGTTTTTTCAGAGTTATGTAAAACCTCATTGTTTTCCACCCCATCTGAAGTGGGCGTTTTCTAAAATAGACTAAAGAATATAAGTCAATCCGTTCTTCTTCTTTATAGATAATTTCAGCCAATTTTTCAGCGACACTTTTCGCACATAGATCATATTTTTCCACTCAAAGAGAGAGTCATCATATTTCTTTTCCTTCGTCAGTTTTTTTTCGTGGTTATTCTTTTTTTTCTATTTTCAGTAAGTTTAGTCTAGTTTTGTGGTTGGAAATGGGTTTTTGGTGATTTCTTGGGGTCTGGAAGGTTTTGGGATCTAGTAATTCTGATCACTTTTTTTCAAATCTAGGTTGTTTTAAAGAAAACACGTCAAGGTCTGGGAAATAATTTTGGAAATTTGGGTCTTGCGGTGAATTTGAAGGCGCATTAGCTGAAAGTAAGTCATGGTTATAAAAAATCAACACTATTCCGTATTAGAACTGGCCGTAGTGACGCCGCCCTGTTTTTTCAAACATATCAGGCCAAACTAGCCGAATCCGTTTGAAACAGGTCTTAGCAGGCCTAGACCGGTCGGCTGGATTATCATTAAGCAAATCTACAGAGGCACATCGGACCGAACTAGGTCGGATAAGCCTTAGCAGACAACACTGGTCACTTCTAATACATGGTAGCACCACAAAATCACTTGGTGTTGTACAAAAAAATTCAATTTCTCATTCCTATCCATTTCCATATTTTTGGAAATTTTCGGCCCGGGCCGATAAAAAATTTGCCATCAATATTCTCCATTTCAACCCGAAATAGCATCATAAAACATCATTTTGCCCAATATCTGTCTGGAAAACATGGCTCGTCCGGGCCAGGCCAATGAAATTTCCCAAGCGGCCCGGCCCAGCCTGTTCTAAGTATGTTTCCATCCTCTTTCCAAAAAAATGACCCGTTTCAGATGTTTGACCACAGGAGAATTCTTTGAAACTTTAACTTTTTCATCCCCCCCCCCCCCACTCCCTCCCTTGCTTTACGGAAAATAAACATTCTGTCAAAAAGTCATCTATTTTCCCACACGGTCTTAAAAAACTGACCAATAAGCCTTTCTGTCCCTTCTTGAATAAACAAGTTGTCAGCTCTTTTTGCTTTTTTGAACTTTTTTTGTTCAAAAAAAATCTCGAGAAAGTTCTGCCGAAAATGTTCCAAAATACCTGACAAAAGGGCGGGGAAATTGGGTTAGGGACTACAAAAACTTGCAACTTTTCAGATATTCTCTAGTCGGTTTACTCTACTTTTTCATACATTTTTTTCCTATTTTCGCCTTTTTTCCAAGAAAAAAAATGTTTTAATTTCTGCTCTTTTAATCCATCCGTTTGCTTGACTTGCTCTTGTCAATTAAAAAATAAGGGAAAACTCTCACATCATTCCTTACTCATTTTCAATTATTTTCTCACTTCACACCCTCATCCTGCAATTTTTTATTGAACGAGAACACTTCGGGGATCGAAAAACTAAAAAAAAAAACAAAAAATGTGTAATTCCAGCCAAAACGACACCCTCACCAGTTCCACCATGTCGTCGGTTCAACAGGAGGAGATCTGTCGATTTCGAGGGACAACCGAGAATTATACCATCGCCGTCACATTCTTCATTATATTCTTGCTGTCCGTTGTGGGTAACTCGGTGGTCCTTATTGTAATAATCAAGGTGAGCAATCACATGCTTCTAGTCGGGGAGACGGCATTAGTTTTGGAATAGAAATGTGAGAAACTGGGTGACTTACTTCAGGACCACTTTATTTTTTAGTCGGATTGATACTTGTTTTCTGTGTAAACGTTCAAGACAGCCCAGAGTAGTCTATGAGGTGTTCAGACAGCCTAAAGCAGCCTTAGACAGCCTGAAACAGCCTGAAGCAGCCGCAGGAAGTCTTAAACAGTCTTAGACAGCCTTAGACTGCCTTAAACAACCTTAGACAGCCTTAGATAGCCTTAGACAACTTTAGACAGCCTTAGATAGCCTAAGACTGCCTTAAACAACCTTAGACAGCCTTAGATAGCCTTAGTGAGCCTTAGACAGTCTAAGACAGCCTTAGAGAGCCTCAGACAGCCTCAGACAGCCTTAGACAGCCGTAGACAGTCTTAGATAGCCTAAGACAGCCTGAGACAGCCTTAGACAGTTTTAGACAACCTTGGACAGGCTTAGACAGCCTTAGACAGCTTTAGACAGCCTAAAATAGCCGTAGACAACCTTAGACAACCTTAGACAGCCTAAGACAGCCTGAGAGAGCCTTACACAGCCTTAGACAGCCTTAGACAGCCTTAGACAGTTTCAAACAGCCTTAAACAGCCTTAGATAGCATTAGACAGCCTTAAACAGCTTTAGACAACCTTAGATAGCTGTAGATGGCCTCAGCGGCCTGGGCGGCCTGTGAACGACTCACTTGGATAGTGTTTGAAGTGTTGGGTCGGTTTTCCGGAGATTATATTTTTATTCGAACCCTGGCCCCAAGTGATGAAAAACCTCAAAAGGATTTTTTTACTCGGTCCTCCATTCTCGAGATATACCGATTTTTATATTTTCATACCATGAAAAGCTCGAAAAACTTCAAAAACTCGTAACGGGCTTTAAACTAATCGTAATGAATGAGTAAAAAAACGAAAATGATGCAAATTTTGCATACTTTAACGTGGTTTTAATTTCATTTTTTCAAAACCTTAATTCCGTAGCATATTTCCAATATTAACTATGACCACTTTCTAGACACATAGGAAAGGAGAATTTGGCGTCGGGCATTAAAGGCTCAGAATATTAGTTGACACTAGTATAATATATGCACAAAATATCAGAGTCGCCGCCCGACAAAATTTGAGGAAAAAATTTTTTTGAAAATTTTTCGAAAAAAAAAATTTTTTTTTTTTGAAAATTTTTTTTCAATTTTTATTTGTTTTGTCTTTTACTATCAACATTCAATGTTTTTGATGTAAAAAAAACAATCCCGGCATGAAATTAAACTCATAAAGTCCGAAATTTAGTGGTGGTCCTGTTAGGATCCTAGAAAAGAAGGATTTGGCACCGGTGGATATAGGCTCAAAATGTTTGTCGACAAGTGTATAATATATGTATAAAATATCAGAACCGGCGCCCGACAAAATTTGAGGAATTTTTTTCTCCGAATTCAAAAATCAGCTGAAAAATTTTTTTTCCTGAATTTATGACGTCATAACTTGGTTGGTGAGCAATCCACAAAAAAGTTTTCAACTAAAAAAATGTTCAACAGGATAAACGCTACAATTTGTCTGTTGATAACTTTTTTCTATCTACGATGGTTCATGAGATATACAAGATTTAACAATGTAAGCGGATCAAATGGTACATACAGACAGTTTGGCATAGATTCCAGGTGGATGCTTTCAGTAGATGGCGTATAACTTCCGAACAGTAAGATTTCATGAAAAGTTGTCAACTAACAAAACATTACCAAGATCATTTAACACATTTTTTATGTTGACAGTTTTTTGAAATTTTGCTCACCAACAATGTTGTGACGTCAGAAAGTCAGGAAAAAACATTTTTCGACTGATTTTTTTTCGCAAAAAAAATTTCCTCAAATTTTGTCGGGCACCGACTCTGATATTTTGTGCATTTGTTATACATTTCTCTACACATATTCTAAGCCTATATCCACCGG
>GL380106.1:103568-125984 GCA_000143925.2 Caenorhabditis brenneri
CCACCTGGAATCTATGCCAAACTGTCTGTATGTACCATTTGATCCGCTTACATTGTTAAATCTTGTATATCTCATGAACCATCGTAGATAGAAAAAAGTTATCAACAGACAAATTGTAGCGTTTATCCTGTTGAACATTTTTTTAGTTGAAAACTTTTTTGTGGATTGCTCACCAACCAAGTTATGACGTCATAAATTCAGGAAAAAAAATTTTTCAGCTGATTTTTGAATTCGGAGAAAAAAATTCCTCAAATTTTGTCGGGCGCCGGTTCTGATATTTTATACATATATTATACACTTGTCGACAAACATTTTGAGCCTATATCCACCGGTGCCAAATCCTTCTTTTCTAGGATCCTAACAGGACCACCACTAAATTTCGGACTTTATGAGTTTAATTTCATGCCGGGATTGTTTTTTTTACATCAAAAACATTGAATGTTGATAGTAAAAGACAAAACAAATAAAAATTGAAAAAAATTTTTGAAAAAAAAAAATTTTTTTCGAAAAATTTTGAAAAAAAAATTTTTCCTCAAATTTTGTCGGGCAGCGACTCTGATATTTTGTGCATGTGTTATACTAGTGTCAACAAATATTCTGAGCCTTTAATGCCCGATGCCAAATTCTTCCTTATGTAGGATCCTAAAAGGGACAACCACTAATTCCGGATTTTTTGAGTTTAATTCCATGATGACATCATTCTTTCACACTAAAAACGTTAAATGTTGATAGTAAAAGACAAAACAAATAAAAATTGAAAAAAAATTTTCAAAAAAAAAAAAATTTTTTTTTTCGAAAAATTTTCAAAAAATTTTTTTCCTCAAATTTTGTCGGGCGGCGACTCTGATATTTTGTGCATATATTATACTAGTGTCAACTAATATTCTGAGCCTTTAATGCCCGACGCCAAATTCTCCTTTCCTATGTGTCTAGAAAGTGGTCATAGTTAATATTGGAAATATGCTACGGAATTAAGGTTTTGAAAAAATGAAATTAAAACCACGTTAAAGTATGCAAAATTTGCATCATTTTCGTTTTTTTACTCATTCATTACGATTAGTTTAAAGCCCGTTACGAGTTTTTGAAGTTTTTCGAGCTTTTCATGGTATGAAAATATAAAAATCGGTATATCTCGAGAATGGAGGACCGAGTAAAAAAATCCTTTTGAGGTTTTTCATCACTTGGGGCCAGGGTTCGAATAAAAATATAATCTCCGGAAAACCGACCCAACACTTCAAACACTATCCAAGTCAGGCTATGAAAGACCGGGACCGGCCATCACCTCATGGCTATACTACTTCGGGTCCATTACTAGACCTGCTAAGCCACCGGTGCTTCCGAATACCCGGAGTAACAATTTTTGACCTTAACCAGATCCATGAAAAACTAGCCGTTCTCTCCTAATCTAATCCTCAATTTATTCCAGCAAAGAGCCATGCGATCAATAACCAACATCTACCTGATGAACCTCGCCGCTTCTGATATGATGCTATCAGTGGTGTGTATGCCGCCAACACTAGTCTCAATGGTAATGAATTGTTGGATGTTCGGCAATTATATGTGCAAAATTTTGGCGTATTTGCAGCGTAAGTTCCATTTTTAAAATTTTTTTCAGAATTTCTGAATAAAAAAAAATTCAGCTGTGGTAGTAACAGCATCGGCGTACACGTTAGCAGTCATTGCCTTTGAGAGGTACTTTGCCATTTGTAAACCTCTTCATTCAAGGATTTGGCAGACAAGGTAAGCAACTTGAAGGACTTGAACTCATGAAAATAGTTTCAGATCGCATGCCTACGCGATGATCACTTTGGTGTGGGTCATAGCAATTGCTGCCAATATCCTCATGCTATTTATGTATGAACAACAGACGTACAGTTCGAATGGATACACATGTGCTCCCATTCATCCACCAATTTATCATTTTGCATATCAGGTATGGTTTGGGAACTTAGGTGGTACCCGTTTTAGAACTGAACGCATTAAAATTGTCCAGTAGTGTCGAGCGGCGGTCCAGTAGGCTCGTTTTGACTGAATCGCCTCGATTCGGCCCGTTTGAGTCGGCCTGTCCTGACCCGATTCGGCCTGACCTAAAGCGGTTTGCCCCGTTCTTCCGGATCCAATCCATCAGGTCCATTTGGCCCGTTCTGGCCCGATTTGTCCTAACTTAAATGATCTTGATCGGCCCGTAAGGTAGTTTTCGGCTCATTTGCTTCAGGCCGCTCCACCTGCTAGATTTGGACTGTTTCTTCTTGATTGGGCCCGTTAGGCTTAATTGCGGCCGGTTATAATATTGTCAAAGTTGGTAGAACTGAAAAGATACGGGCACTTTTTGTGCATTTTCCTGAGCAGCGCTCCGTGCTTGCGAACACTGTGAAACTGTAATACATGGTCCGCAAACACCGAGATGCATGAAAAGTCCCCAAATAAATCCCAGTCGCTTTCCATTTTCACCACCTCCAACCAATTCCTTACAGGTCTACATGACAGTGGTGCTCCTGGTAATCCCACTAGTCGTAATGACCGGTCTCTACGGTAACGTTATCACCTCCCTGAAGTCTGGAATCAAACTGGAAATCGCCTCGGTCGATCCGCCACTTGCCACCGCCACAACAACAGGTGCACAAAAAGACCAGTCTGTTTTGTTGAACAATGTGCTCGTCGGTAGCTCCACGTTAGCTCGTGCCACGTCATGCATCGCTCTCAACACGTTTTCCACATCATCCCCCTCCCCCGCTTACAGTAATCCGAAGGAGTCGTCGAAGAACAACTCGAGGAGCCCTCAACTACTTCAACTTCCCGGAAATTTCGGGAATTTTGATGACTTCCGTCTACAGTGTCTATCGGATTGCCGTCGTTCTAGTGGTGGAGTGTGTTTACCCCCGCCAGGTGTTGTCTTTGTTTTTTTTTTTTACTTTTTTGGGAGTTTTTCTTAGAGTTTTTGAGTTTGATTTCATTCAGAAATTTCAGGGTCCCCCGGTTTTTTTGTGAGCGATTTGAATAATTTTTTATCAGTTTTTTTATTTGAACCCACTAGATTTTTGATTTCACCCTACGTGTTTTTTGGTTTTCCTACCCAATAGATTTCGTGATTTTAATGGTTTTACCCCAGTGTTTTTACCTTTAGAACCTCATTTTTTGGGTTTCAAACCTACAAAAAATGTGTTAACTGCATGTTTTCAGCAATCGTGGCCAGTATGACTGACGAGCAAAAGTTGTCATTTTGGAATAAGTTGTCGAATAAATTGACGTTTAGTCAGCCGGATAAGAAGTGAGTTTTCTTGAAACCATGGGATTACTGTAGTTTTTCATTTAGTGTCTCCCATCCAAACTTTGGTCATCGTCGATCGGACACCTCAGTTTGCATCGAGAATCCAAGCCTAAGATCCACGCATACCCAGAAGAGTGCAATGGCAAAGCAGAGGGTTATCAAGTGAGTATATATTGAGAGGTTTTCGACAAAAAGATGTATTTCAGAATGCTTATCGTAGTGGTCATCATTTTCTTCTGTTGTTGGACCCCTTCCTACATTTGGTGGCTGTTATTGATTGCTGGGGATTCGTTCCAGGTAAGGAAACTAGAAAATTGGGAGATATGTGTTCGGGCTCGCAAATTTGGGTCAGTGAAGCCCAGATTGATGAAACACCTTTCCGGCTAATCTGGGTTAAGCAAGACAGGCTAGAGTGTCCGGGCCAGGATTTTTGAGCCCGCGCACTCTAACTGGTCCCGAGCAGATCAGGTAGATGGAACGGTGGTTCTAAGTTTTCAGTCGTGCAGAACTCATTGAGAGGGTTTATCCGTTTCCCGGATATCCATTTCTTTATCGGGACTCATAAAAATACCCGGGTCCCCCAAAACAAACCCGGGATTCTGAAAAAATATCCGGGACTCATGAATGGGACAAGTCCCGGGTATTCCCATTGGTCCCGGGTGTCGTATACGAGTTCCGGGTACTTCCATGAATCCCGAAAAAACCGGGAAACGGATTTCCGCCTTCATTTTTTTTCAACAGCCTTGCTACTAGTAATGGGTCAAGATCGTATCCAATTCCAGAGCCTAAACCTCTCCGTCTGGAACAGTGACATCAACACATTCATCACCCTTCTCACCTACATTTCTTCCTGCACCAATCCCATCACCTACTGCTTTCTGAATAAGAAATTCAGAAATGCAGTTTACGCGACATTCGGCAGGAAGAAGAATATGAGGCATCATTTCCAGAAGGTTAGTTTTTACAACCTATGTTTCTCTAACACATTATAATGAGCCTAATATTATCTAACAAAACTTGCCTTGTGTAGAGCGCTTCAATTAGACGCTACATCCCTTTGTTCAGTTACTTTTTTGAATTGTGGTACTTGTTCAGGTATACATTCCAGTCAACGGTGGCACCCATTACACTAACAAAGGAGAGACTCGACCTATTATTAACAGGTACTAACCGATTCTTTTTTTAAAAGTAAGGTGTGTATTTTATATATGTGTGTGAATATAATTTATTAACGCACTTTCTTTGCTTCTATATCGCCACGAGTTAAAAAAAAATTCTTAAAAATTCAAATCTAAAAAAAAAATTTTAAGTTCACAATCTGGAAGCGATTGGTCCAAGGTTCGTTTAGAATTTTTTTCGGAATCAGAAAATCGATTTATTGATTTTTTCTATATATGTATCTCACACCACTTCTAACTCTGTTACTCACCCTTGAAGCAATCTGTACATTTATATGTCATTTTTCTATCTTCGATTTCAACAAATCGCATGTTGCTCTCTATTTCTCTGTATTTTCACACAACACACTATTCGATTTTAGTTAGTATTGAAGTAAAAAATAAGGTAAAAATTGACTTTGCAGGTCGGTCTCGTCGACCTTCACTCCACAACATCAAGTCGTTTTTAGCGACGTCTCAATTGATAGTAGTTCGAGGAAACGAGACGGATCACATTTGATATCGAGAACGGTAAGGGTTTTTTGGAGTTTTGAAGATTTTCTCAAGGGATTTTTGGCGAGTTGCCAGCGAAAATGGCCAGAAAATTAGGCAGGTTGCCTGAGAAAACGGCAATTTGCAGCAACAGCAACTTGCTGTTTCCTTGCCGAGCGCTGAGCAGCTAGCCTTCTGCTTGCCGTAAGCATTCAGCAAGCAATCGGCAAGTTGCCATCCCGGAAATCGACAACTTGCCGATAATTTCTTGAGCTTCACAAAAGTATAAGCGTGACTAGGATACGATTTTCCTGAAAAATTTTTATGAACGTGCGTTTCAAAACTTTTGTCAGTCCAGGATTTCTGGTTCCATTACATTCGGACGATTTAAAACTGTGACATTTCGAAACTAGTTTCAGATATCTGAAGGATAATAGTTTCAAAAACATCAAGTTCTCAAAAATCCCAGTTTGGATAAGTCATAGTTCCCAAGCTGCTCAGTTTCGAAATGTCCATTCCCGTAAAACCTATGATGGAGGTACAGCCGATACTTTATGTTCAGAGCAGCCTATCTCAATTGTCTTTAGAGTTATCAAATGTTTGTCAACTGAAAAAATGTTTATCTATACATTTTAAATTTTTAGTCAGTTGAAAATTTTTTGATAGCTCTAAGGACGTCTGAGATATGCTGCTCTGATCATAAAGTACCATCCTATCTGTGCCTCTATCAAGAGGTTTCCATTAGTTGCAAACCGTCGAAGAACCAGATTTCCGGATCCCTTTAAACTGAGAATATCGAGTAATTAATTTACAATCAAGACCTAGTCCCTGTGTTATATTATCCTCCAAAATAAACTGCTAATTTCCAGGTCCACGCCTCCCTAATCCATCACAACAAGGTGCGGAAAGAAGAGACTGATGGAATTTTTTGACTTTTTTTTCATTTTTTTTTCTCTCTGTGCCATTACAATAATTTTCGGGTATATATACAGCTTTTTAAACGGAGTTTTTTTTAAACATAAAACTCGTTAACCGGTAAAATGTATTATAGGTCAAATTTGCTAAATAAAACATTTTATTTACACAAATAGAAATCTGTATACACGTAAAGTTCAGGAATTTTTAGGGACAAAACTACTTTTCTGCGCCTTATTCCACATCAATATTAAACATGAAACTGTACAAGTCATCCACAACTTCTGACGCGGAGGATCCACTCATATCAATCAATAATCGGATGAGAGAATCGGTCATCAATGCCAAAAACTTCATATTTTGTTCAGTCATCATGTAGAGACCATCACATTGAACACAGTACTGACGGACTCCGCGGAGGCTCACTGAAAACTTTTTTGAAATTTTTTCTGCGCCTTAAGATTCGTACTTACAAGTATCACTCAAGTAAATGGTGGGAATCTGCACATTTTTCTGCTTCGAATGGAAGAAAAACGACGAGTGATCCGAGTACAGGAATGGGTGAAGTCTGGAAACAATGACATTTGTTCTAGGGTCAATTCTACTCTTCGGGTGAGACTTGTGCATTTTTAGATCTCTAGTGACTACAGTAATCTGATCAATCTACGATGGGGAAAAGTGCTAGTATTTGTGTATTAGTGGCGGGAAAAATTGGAAAAAGAATAACTTGTATAACCGGTCTAAAGTCGTAATGTTTCCAATGTTCATCTCGAGATTCAGGGACCACGGATGGAAGGGCCAGTCGGTGGAGAGCATTTCACAGGAGCGGTCGTAGGCGCGGGTGTACCTGGAAGAGCATTTTGTAGAGTTTTATACAAGGGGAATACAGCAGATGACTATTGATCAGGTGCTACCCCGCATTAGAACTCATCAGCATCCGGTTCGTTCCGCCCGAATAGACCGCCAATTCGGCACGAATTAGTTTGACCTGGTTAGTCTAAATTAGCCCGAAATTGCCCGACTCGGCCTAAAGTTTTTGCCGACTTAGGCCGTCTGGACCTATTTGTGGAGACTCGGGTTGATTCAGGTCTGGACATGTTCGGGCCAATTCGGGCCGATTTGGGCCGTCTAGGCTGATTTAGATCTTCTGGATTTAGACATTTCTGGGCCGATTCGGGCTGTTCAGACCAATCAGGGTCGATTCACGTCGTTCGGACCAATCAGGACCGATTCGGTCCGTCTGTTCCGATTTAGGTTTTTAGGGTCGATTTAGGCCGTTCGGACCTTCTGGGCCGATTCAAGCCGCCTGTACCTGCTTGAGCCGATTTGAGCTGACTGGACCTATTCTGGCCGATTTGGGCAGATTCGGGCCGATTTAGGCGCCTGTTTGACCCGATTCGGGCCGTCTGGAACTATTCGGGCCGATTTAGGTCGTTAGGGCCTATTCAGGCCGTTTCGGGCCGCTTGGGCCATCGGGCCAATTAGGGCCGATTCAGGCAGTCGGGTCCTATTCGGGCCGATTCAGATCGTTAGGGCCTACTCAGACCCATTTCGACCGATTTTGGCTGTATCAGCTCAAAAAGGCCAAATAGACCGGATTGGATAGAATCCATCAGTTCTAATGCGGCCAGTTCCAATGCGAGACAGTTCTAAACCGGGGTAGCACCATTGATGACACCGTTTGGCACGCTGAAAAAGCTAGGCCTTACCATGAAGGCGTGGCCTAGTTTTTTTTTTCAAATGGCCGACTGCGTAATCGATGTTTCAAGTAGCCTACTGCGTAATCTTACTTTCTAACCAGCTCCTCATCCACATCATTTCTCGACGAAATCTGAATAAAGTCTCCCATATGGGAATGCTCATGGAGCTTTTGAGCCGCTTCTGGGAAGAACTGAAAGAGATTTTTTGATCAAACCTCCCCTAACCGTATGACTAACCGATTCAAACTCTGGTGGCATGGCTTGAGAGCCTGGGAACGGGTCGAAATGAAGTAAGCCATCAGCGATTATGGTACCGACTACCCTGGTGTTGGTACGTTCCATAAGAGGGAGAAGGACGTCTTCAACGAAGGCGTGGGAGCCGGCGAGAGCTTTATGTTTCATATCGAAAAACACATAGACAATAGTGTTCTGTCGAGAGTACAAGTTATCCAATGTTGACATAACCCTTGCGGCCTCTAATACAGCTGCTATTCCGGATCCATTGTCGTCCACCCCTAAATTAATTGAAAATTAAAATCCCAATGTCACTTCACCTTTGACTCACCCTGACTCCCCTCCACAGTATCATAATTAGCTGATAAAATCATCATCTTGTCATTTCCAGTCCCAAAATACGGGCCTTTCTGAACGGCGATTACATTGGCACCGATTTCGTTGGACTCCTCATGAATAAAAGTGTGGGTCATTGAAGTGAGCCCTACGGCCTCCAGGGCTCGTTTGATGGCAGCTCGGGCTACGGATTTTTCGGTTTCATTGAACCTGAAAATTTTTGGAATTATGATCAACGCCCAGAAGTATACTCGCAGAGAAATGTTTTTCTCACGAGGTTTTGGAATTTTTTATAAGTTGGAGGTCTGAAAGTAGCTGTCCCTGTGAGTGGATTCTGAAAGTTCTAGCACCCACTAGAGCCTGAGAGTCTGGAAACCTCCTTCTGAAAATCGTGATTTCGACAAAACATCGAAAAGCAAGGGGCGGGTCAGACAGAGATTTCCAGACTCTCAAGCTCTAGAGAGGGCTAGAGGATTCAGGATCCCTTCACAGGGACAGCTTATTTCAGGCCACCAGTTTTTCGAAAATTCCAAACCCATTTTTTTCTATGTAAGAATAAAAATTTTGATTACCCAAAAATAACAAAACTCACCTTGAAATGGACAAAAACTTTGACAAATCATGCTTCATTCGATCCACATCTGCAATTGTTGTGAGCCCACTTGCCAGTGTACACACTCCCAAAAGAAATATCAGAAAACCAAATAATTTAAAAGTCATTTTCCAATAAGTAAATCCTTCTAAACTGATCCCAAATCCCGGAAACTTTGCCCTTGGGGATAAAGGGCGGAGTTCAATAGGCGGAGCCAATCGAAATCAGGAAATGTGTCTCAGAGACTGTTTGCGTTTCCAACCGTTTTACAAACCGGATCACCAAGCCAGTATTTCGGGGTGGCTCTGTTTGTTTTTTGTTAAGGGGGTCAATAGTCTCGTTATCACTAAGGGATATATTTGTTGATCTAAAGGTGGTGGTCACCCGGGAACGGAAGAGAGAAGAGGGAGAAGGAGATGGTGCCAATGTAATGGCACTTGAACTCCGTTTTTGTTGTGTTGAGACATTGTTAAACGGAGTGATTTTTTGAGCGTTTTTTTGTAAGTGATCGCGTTGAAACAAATAATCCTCAGTGGGGGGAAGGGAATGGATAGGGGATGAGGGCAGAGAACACTCTTTTTTGGGATTTTCTGTTGAAAAACTGAATTGTGGGCTCGAAAACATACCAGAATGAAGATCTCGGCGAGTTTTACAAGCCTGTAAAACTGAGTGAGAATAACGGTTCAACCAATCGGGCCTGAAAGGAATAGGCTGAAAAGCTCGGATCCGGATTTTTGATCCCAGACACTCTAGCCTGTCTCGTGGTGTCCAGATTGGTCGAGTCGTGATTCAAATTTTTCCGACTTATAAAACTCACCGAGATCTTCATTTTGATATGTTTTTGAGCCCACAATTTTGATTTTGAAGAAAATTATTGGCTTGGTCCTGCATTGGGCCTGGAGGGCCCAGTTGGACACGTATTCTAAACCCCTCTGCCAAAGTGTACTGTAGTTTCAATTCAGTAGACAGGATATGACTAACCATGCTTCAGAACGTCATGATTCATCAACTGGAACATTTATTAGAAACCGGTAGAACTCTCTCCAGGATAGAAAGTCTAAGCAAACAATAGCTAACGGATGATATGAGGAAGATCGAAAGGTGAGTCACTTTTTTTGATTTTTGATTGGATAAAAAAGTGGATTTCAAGGAAGCTTGTCGTAGTTATACCATATTTATGGTTCGCAACCAAAAATTCATGAAGACAATCATTATTCGTGATAGGACCTTTTTCATTCCATTTCGAAACCTAACAAGGGAGTTATTTTCTCACGTGGTTTGAGATTTTTTTATAAATTAGTGATCTGAAAGAAGCTGTCCGCGTGAGTCGATTCCGGAATTTCCAGCCCTCACTGGAGCCTGTGAGTCTGAAAATCTTGCTCTGAAACTCTGACCCGCCCCTTGATTTTCAACGATAAGGCGATTTTCAAATGGAGGTTTCCAGACTCTCATGCTCCAGTGAGGGCTAGGAATTTCAGAATCCACTCACAGTAGCAGCTACTTTCAGACCACCATAGCTTTAATACTCCGAAAACTCCACTGGCACGAGGTCTGGGAAAAAAACTTTTCAGAAGTTTCTGGCGCCTTCCAGAAGATTCTGTTCATTCACGATCAATTTGGCGGGAATTCAAAACTTTCAAACAATCTGAAATATAAGATAGCTGTTTTTGGAAGTTATTTTCCAGAAGATTCTGTCGTCTTCCAGAAAATTCTGCTCATTTACGGCGGGTATTCAAAAAATCGAAATTTTTGGCTGGGATTCAATATCTGAAAGTAAAATCTAGCGGTTGCAACTAGTTGAAGACCGTCGGGTCTCAAAATGTTTCAGACCGTATTTTTCTCTTCCCTCTTTCTCTTCTTCACTATGAGGCGGAAGTTCATAATACCCCCACTCTGTTTTTGTATATTTTCATTTTGCCTTTTTTCTCTTTTCTTGGAGTGTTTTCCAAAAATGTCAACACTTCCTTTGTAGTATCCTTTTCCGCCTTTTTGTTTTTATTTATCCTCAGCCTACTCCACTTGAACACAGAGCTTAAGGCTCACTATTCTGTTTGAAAAATAGTACAAAACACAGTTGTTTATTCAATGGAGGGAGGCAAAAAACAAGAGGAAATGGGGAGAGAATCAAGTGATTTTTTTGTTGGGGTGATGGAAAAAAAGAGATCTTGGGTTTACTGAAGGCAAAAAAGGAAGGGAAGGAATTAGGAAATCTGAAGAAAAATCTGAAAATCCTCTACAAAAACACAACACATAAAAGCTCAAAAATCTGAGATTTGTGTGGTCTAGAAACAATTCTAGGCCACCCATTACACGTCATCGGAACCACCCGCATGGTAAACACACCCATTAAAACACCAGGAAATGACTTAATTAAAAATAGGGGGAAAATTATTTTTTTTAGTCCATCAACGGCGGTTCCCGTAAATAATACATCCAGTAGAAGACGTTGAATATCGCGAATACGCCTGGAAATGTAGAAGTTTTTTGAAAATTCAAAAATTCCATCTTTGCGGAATTCCGGCCCGACCCGGATTCAAAAAATTGTGATCAATGGGTAACTTAATGGGTAAAATTGTGATAAATGGATAAAGCGGTAATTTTCCAAGCCGAGCGGGCCAGACCTTTTGGGCCTCCAGGCCGGACTGTGCCTTGGAAATCGGTGGGAAGGCCCGGCCCGTCACAAGTATGAAAAACTCTGAAAATATGGCTTACATGGAAACGCAAATCTTGCGGCCTTATCGATTGACAGGGCCTTCCTTGAGAATTTCAGCGCCTTGTACATCAAGTGGGCGGAGTTTTTGTTCAGGTTACCGTAGTATTTAGTGGGACCCTCCTCGTAGTCCGAGTCGTAGTCAGCTGCTAAATGAGATGGGTTTTATGGGGTGCATTTCGGGCAAGTTGGGGGGGGGGGCAAGATGCCGTGGAAGAACGGCAAGATGCCGTGCGAGATGGGCAAGTTGCCATCCAAGACCGGGACAAACTCTTGACAAACTCACCAATAATCGGTTTTCCACCGTAGGCACTCTGAATCTTCTCAGCCATGTGATTGTACTTGTTGGCCCTCCTCATGTAGCTGTTCACCATGGCAAACTCTAAGAGGACACCGAAGATGAACAGCATGCACACTGGAAATGTTTTGATTTTATGTTTTCCTGATGCATCCGCTATACTGCGCTGCATTGACAATATCTTATTTGGAATAGCTCGGTGATCAAGCTATTTCAACGACAAAATGATCAATGGGGCACGGATGCCTACCTCCATAAAAGTAGTCAATAGCCTTTGCATATGAGACAGCAGGCAACGCATAACGTATTCCATTACCCTGAAAAAATGAAGACTGAATAATTTAGAACGGGGGGAAATTAGAAAAAACATCATGACTTACCTGTGTGCTCAATGTCAACAATGTTGTGAACGATAAGCTGACTCTTGCAGGCACTGCCCTCCTGTCAATCCAGAACGAGACCCAGGAAATCGCCACGATTAATGCGGTTGGAATATAGCTCTGTACCAGATGGAATCCTATTGCTCTTTTCAGTTTCAGCATCCCTAAAAGGCAGGAAAACTCGCCAACTCTTGATGAATTATGGGTTAGGGTGTAGAGGAAGACACCGTTACAGTAGTCCTTGTCGAGAGCTCGGATATGGAATTCGGGAAGGTCGATTTCAGGGTTGAACCTGATAGGATCATTGGGGAACCACGTCACGTTCATCTCGTTTTTTACATGGGCATCTGGAAAAAAATTGATTAGTTCTTCCGAAATCAGTCTCTGTTTTTTTGGGCCCTCCTTTGTTAATTTGGGCCCTCTATTTTTTTTAGACCCTCCATTTTTCAATTTGGGGCCTCCATTTTCTTTTTGGGCCCTCTTTTATCTATTTGGGCCCCCTATTTTATTTTGAGCCCTCCATTTTTTTCGGGCCCTCCATTTTCTTTTTGGGCATTTTTTCATCTATTTGGGCCCCCTATTTTATTTTGGGCCCTCCATTTTTTTTGGGCCCTCCATTTTCTTTTTGGGCCCTTTTTTATCTATTTGGGCCCCCTATTTTATTTTGGGCCCTCCATTTTTTCGGGCCCTGCATTTTCTATTTGGGCCCTCCGACTTTTTTTTGGGCCCCCCTTCAATTTCAAAATCCAAATTTCAAACTTTTGATTTTTGACGTTCCCATCATCCAAAAACATCATCATAAGACCACCCGAAGAGAAAGTGCACATTTTCTCTTCGGGATGCCAACCACCAATTTTAGAAAATTCAATCAGTATCTTTTTAGAAGAGTCAAAGATTCGTGTGAATTTTGAAATTTGATTTGACAAATATTTTTATAGGGTGACATGTCACTGACAAATCCCAAAAAAAGTGAAACTCACAACTGATAACTTTGATATAACAAGTTTGATAATCAAGTGGGTAGTCTTTCAGATCCAGGTTACAGGCGAGGTTCAGGGTAACACGAGTACCATAGGACACTGTCCCTTGGGGAGAAATGAACATGTTGAAGTTGTGGACGGTGACCTGGAAATTAGTTTTTATGGGAACTCGGCTCGGGGAGCTCGGTGTGGTTGAGTTTGGCTCGGCGAGCTCTGAAGGTCACAATGTTGAAGAGCTGAATCCCTTTACCTTATGAAAATAAGCGGTCCTAGCGTTCGCGAAATACAAATCTGGCAGCCAAATCTTATCCAGAATGTCCTTGTCGTTCACCAGCACGTGTTCAGATCCGTTGTGTCGCATTGTGTCGTCTTGCCAACTCATGTACAGGTACATATCCATGTCATAGGTCTGGAAGAAGATCGGGTTTTAAAATCCAGAAAAGTGAGACGGGCGTTTTAAACATGGGACAACAGGATAGGTAGTTTTCAGGTCTCATAGCGAGCTTTATACCGTAAAACTCGTAATTGAGGTACGGTCAGTTCCAAGGCTGTCGAATCGGGATTTTTTGGCCTTTTCGATGCAAGAAGAGGCTTTGTAGAGCAGAAAAAACTGTGCATTTTGATAAAAAGATGGCCCGGTTTTTGTTATCCACGGCCGCCCGTCTGACATCTTTGTCCAGTTCTGAGCAACATATCCCGGTTTCCTTCAAAGATATTGAAAAGTAATCAACTGATAAAATGTTGAAAATGTACCGATAAACATTTTGATAACTCTCAAGGCAACCGAAATATACCACTCTGAACTCGAAATGGCGACTTTCTAATGGTAGTTTCCAGACCCTCAGGCTCCAGTGAGTGCTAGAACCCAGAACACACAACCCCGTATCCTAAAACTCATACATACCATCTCCGTCGCCCTAAAATTTCCCAAACTCTCGACATAAAACCCAAAATGCACTTGAAGTGGCACCTTCGGATTCCCATTCCTTGGCATCGGTTTTTCTTCGAGGAGGCGAAACACGTTGGGGTTGGCGAGTGTTATTCGGAGTCTGAAAATGAAGAAATAAACAAATTTTTTGTTTTTGTTGCCTGAGGGGATCTAGACCACCTTGGTGCCTAAGCACTAATGTGTAGTTTGGACACGTGGGTGGTTATTTCCTGATACCTTAGAATGTCTATCAGGGAATTATCCGGCAAGGTGCCGTGCAGTTTGCCGATGACTTGCCGATTGCTTGCTAAATGCTTACGGCAAGCAAAAGGCAAGTTGCTCTTGCGGCGAATTGCCGTTTTCTCAGGCAACTTGCCGGCAAATTGCCACCGACCAACGGCAAGCTTGCTTCCCTGAGATCCATATCTTGGGATCCGAAAATTGTCCATCCAGCTTAAGGGTCCGTGACTCATCATTAAAGTTCAAATAGGCCTCCTTCTCCCCCCTCTTTCTACTCAAATTTTCTATTCTTGTTTTTTTTTGCTCACTCCTTTTTGCATGTAATTCTAGAGGCGGATGACAAATTGTATTTTTCTTCATTCTCAAAAAAAAACCCCTTTTGTTCCCTCTCTCTCCAAGACGTTCCCCCGTAAGGGTTTAATAAATTTTAAATGACTTTTCGAGACCAATTTTCTCGGGGTTCCCTTATCCGTCGATTTTCGGATTGTCAATAGAGCGAATTTACACTTTTCTAGGATTCCAAACCCAAGGAATTTGCCTAGAAAAAACGAAAAAACTTACAATAAAAAGAGCAGAATGAAACTTTTCGTTGCCATATTCTTCAATAAAAAATAGAAAGAAGGAGAGGAAAAAAAGGAGAGGAAGGACGCCGGATGCTTTGTTGAGATGGGGTGGAAGGGGCGGAGCCAAGGGCTGAAATGAAGTTTTTTTGAAAAAAAAATATAGAGGCGGAGTTCTTATGAAAAGAACAAGAATAATGAAAAATAAAAGGGAAGTTTATAGGACAAATGTCTTGGGAAATGAATAATTTAGGAGGTTTATAAGGAAATTTGGATTAAGTTACAACGAAGAAGTTAGGTTAGATCTTTGAGCTAGATGAGTTAGGTGGTCATAGAATGGAGAATCAATTCATTAAACTGAAAAGTGTCAACTTCTATTTTCGGAAACGTTCCTGGATTTGAGATTCCTAGGACACTGATTTTTGTCTACTTTGAGTTTTGATTGAAAAAAAAATACCAAAATTACAAGAAAGATTGAACTAGGAACGTTTTTTTTTTTGCATTTTCATTTCTCACAGCTGATCTAAGCGTTACAAAGGAATGCTTTTAGGATTTTTCTATAAATTGGTGGTCTGAAAGTAGATGTCACTGTGAGTGGATTCTAAAATTTCCAGCCCTCGCTGGAGCCTAGGAGTCTGGAAATCTTAATCTGAATATCTGACCCCGCACTCTTTTTTTCATTGTACTGTCGACGTGGCGATTTCAGGTGGAGATTTCCAGACTCAGGCTCCAGTGAGGGCTGGGAAATTCAGAGCCCACTCACAGAGACAGCTAGTACAGGTTTCCATAAATGCCTTACGTGTTCGTTGGGTACGACGCAAGCCCGACGAAACCTTTTTCTCAAAAGGAAAATTGTGAGCTCATAAATATGTCAAATTATACACCTCGGTAAGTTCAACGCGTTTGAAAACTTTACAACACCGCCAGATCAAACTGCGTTGAACGGGATCGGTTAGAGCATACTTGTCCAACCGGGCCCGCCGGGCCCTGCGCTGGCCTTGCAATAACTTTTTTCAAAATCAAAATTACGAGCTCAAAAATATATCAAAATGTAGATCTCGGTGACTTCTACAAATTTTAAAACTTTGAATAACCGTTCAGCCCACCTGGTCTGCACGGGACCGGCTAGAGTGTCCGGGCCCAAAAATCCGGGCCCAGGTGTGTGGGCCCGGGCACTCTAGGCGGTCCCGTCCAACCCAGATTAGTTGAACGGTGATTCTAAGTTTTCAGAGTTATAGAACTCACCAAGATCTGCATTTTGATATATTTTTGAGCTCATAATTTTGATTTTGAAGAAAGTTATTGCAAGGCCCGCGCAGGGCCCGGCGGGCCCTGTTGGACAAGTATGGGTTAGAGTATGCTGGTGCAAAAAAAACTATAGCGGTTTTAGCAGAAAGCAGCTCACAAATATGAAAGATTAAAAACCTCACAATCCTCTAATCTAATGTAATGTGTCTAATGTCAGAATGACAAGCCATCACGATTTTTCAAGTGAAAAGTTCTGAGCATTAGTTATTTCCTAGATTTATCGGATATAAGGTTAATTTAAATAGGGAACGATTCCAATTTTTCCTCACACGGGTTAGGAATTTCCTATAAATTGGTGATCTGAAAGTAGCTGTTTTCAGAAGAAGATTTCCAGACTTTGAGGCTCCGATGAGAGATAAAAACTTCAAAATCCACTCACTACTTTCAGACCACCAAATCATAGAAAATCAAAAACCCACGTGAGAAAATAAATTTCCTTGCCAGAGGAATTTGTGATTAGGACCCTAGAAGTTAAAAATCCTTCTGCAGGAAACAAAATGTCCGTTTTTGCATATTCCTAAGCAAAGGAAGCCGCAAAAAGAGGAACTAGTCGGTGGCTGATTGACCAATCCAATTCTGTCCAGCATCCCCTCTGTCCATATCCGTTCAAAAAGTGAGAAATTGAGAAATCTGTCGTCTAGAACAAAGAGGAACACACACACACTTTACGAAAACTCTATTGAATTGCAAATCTTTCCGTTTTTTTTACGGAGGGAGGTTTCTCTCTTGAAAATTTATGAAAAATGAAAAACTGGGGGCAGGCAGGGACACAGTAGAAAAAGGAAAAGAGAGGGGTTGAATGCTCATTATTTTGAGCCCCCCGGCCGAGTTGTTTGTGTCTGAAGGGAGCGAGAAAAAAAGAAACATTTGGAAAAAAGAAGGAGGTTAAATTGGTCTTTTGAGTAAGGAATGTGTAAAGAATGAATATAATCGGTTTAGCATTTGAAGAAGAAAGAACACTTGGGGTTAGAGGAAGTAGAAGGAAGTGAGGGATGGGTGAATAGAGGGAATAGAGGGATTCTTTATGAAAAATTCCAGGGGGCGAGGGCGTGAGGCTTTTCAATAGAAAAAAAAGGAAAAAAGAAGAATACATGAGTTCGAAAGTTGAGGTGAACTTTTTGAAAATTGGATTTGTGGTAGAGAAGGAAAATAGGGAAAGAACGGGAAAAGTGGTAGGATTTTCTCAGATTTTTCCATATAGGAGTTATAGATGAGACTACCCCGGATTAGAACTGGCCGAATCAGCACCAAAGTTTGTGAACTTGCGGGGGCTCGAATTTTGGGAAAAATGGGGATGTGAATATATAAAACAAAGAGAAAAAAATTCTCGATCGAATGGCACATAGTGTTGTTTCAAAACGGTTTTCTCAAGGCTGAAAAAATCCAAATTTTAGTACTGAGAGCTGCAGTTTTTGAGCTTTTTCATGCTCATTTTCTGAAACAACCCTATGTGAAATTAATATCATACGATAGAGCATTTTTCTCCACAATTTCATATTATTACATCCCCTGGTTTTTTAGAATCAAAGTTCCCACAAGGTCACAAACGTTGGTTCTGTTTTGGACAGTTTTGATTTGAGGCATATTCTTATAGATTTCGTTTGTGAATAATGACGGTTCTCAAAAATATTTTGAATTTTGAAGCCTATTTTGCTTTGTGGGCCTATAAGTTCTGCCTAAAACTGTCCAAACATCTGTCATATAAACAAACAAACTGACAAAAAAACCAAAAAATTTACCTACACCGAGCTCTGAAATTCATTCCAGTCTCTAGTTTTTTTTTTTTTTTTTGAAAAGTTAGATGTAGTGAATACTGTTTACACAGATTCAGAGCCTATACCTGACAAGCGGCGATTGCACGGAAAACTTGTATTCAGCTTGAAAACCCCCAACGGCAACTGAAAAGCAAGTTGCTGTTAGATTCTAAAATTTCTAGCCCCTACTGAAGTCTGAAAGTCTGGAAAGTCTTCCTCTGAAAATCTGACCCGCCCTTTGATTTTCAAGGTCTTCATGCTCTTGTGAGGGCTAGAAATTTCAGAATCAACTCTTAGGGTCAGCTACTTTCAGACCACCGATTTATAGAAAATTCCTAACCCATGTGAGAAAAATTTTCCCTTGTGAGTTGTGTTCCAATATCTGGAGTCTACAGTAAACCTTCATGAGCTATTCTCACCCCGAACCAACACATAACTGAACTATCAAAAGCATTTAAAGTCAGAGAAAAGAAGAACTGGAACGCTTGTTCTAGACCTATCCTTTTCTCGTGTCTAGCCATCTGAGAATAGCTCAACTTTCCCTCCCCTCACTGCTCTCCCTCCCGGTTTTTCGTCGTTGGATCCTCTCTTTGCTCCTCATCGGCTCAAATTTCATTTGGAAAGCATCCCCTTCTTCTCCAGAGGGCTAGAAGAAGAAGAAGACGAACGAAGGAGGGGAGGAGCGAAAACAAATTACAACTCTTTTTCTCTCTTTAGGTTCCTTTCCCCCACCCATTTTTCAGCGAAATGTTTTTTTTTCGCTAGTGACGACGACGACTCTCAGTCACTCACTTCTCTGGAAACGAACGGATTACGAGGGTTAAGAGCGAATGAAAACATGCTCAGTGAGCACACACTCGTGTGTTTCTTGAAACGAAAACGAAGAGTCTAAGAGGTCCAGTTTTGAACAGAGAGAGAAACAAATTATGGAGAGGGTAAATTAGATAAGGGGACACCGAAAGGAACAGAGTTCTACGGCTATTTTAGAGGGAGTTTGGTGGGTACTGAACTAGCTTTGCAAGGTCTGAATGTAGCTGTCTTTGTGACTGGATTCTGAAATTTCTAGTCCTTACTAGAACCTGAAAGTCTGAAAATCTTCCTCTTAAAAGCTGACCGGCCTCTTGATTTCCAATTATAGGGCGACTTTCATATGGAGATTTCCAGACTCTCAGACTCCAGTGAGGGCTAGAAATTTCAGAATCCACTCACAGGGACAGTTAATTTCAGACCACCAATTTATAGAAAATTCCAAGCTCAAGTGAGAAAAACATTACCTTTTTATGTACTTTCCTTCCGAAACGTTGATTACTCAAAATTTCTGGTTCCAAGACGTTAGGACGTTTCAGAACTATAACATTTTGAAACTGGTTTCAGATAGCTAAAGCATAATAGTCTGTAGAACGATAGTTTTCCAAAAATCCTAGTTCAGAGAAATTATTGTTCGCAAACTGTTCAGTCACCGTAAAACCTATAATGGAGGCAAAATACAGATAAACTCACAGAAATCTTGATCAATCGACGCATTAAAATCACACTTTATTCCAGATTTTTACCGTAACCCTATCCCCCACACTCAGGGAACACAGTCGGGAAAAACAACGAACTTTGGACCGGACAAAAGAATTTATAGTGACAAACTTCTCCAAAACTTGGGGGTAAAACTTGAGTAAATGTGCTTCTGCTTTTTTATACGGTCAAAATTTATGCAGTTGGCACCGGTATAGCACTAATCCCGGCTTAATTTAGGCGTTTCACCGACCATCACGGCATCTAGTCTTGGTTAGGAAGGTCACAAGCTTACGGAATCAGTGCTTCCACAGGTTTGTGGTCAAGTTTCTCCTAAGTATAGACGAAAGCAACCATAAGCAGCGGCTGAAAACCTAGCATTTCAGCGGAAGAGTTTCCAAAAAAGTTACTGTAATTAAACCCCCCCCCCCCGCCTTCAATTTCCTAAATCCACACGAATCTACCGTAATCCACCTTATCCTAAGAATCCTATTCCTAGACCTCCTCCCAGATCCAGCTCATTCCACTCTGGTCAAAACACACAAAAAAGGCGAAGAAAGACAAAGAATCCAAAACTAAGTCATCGTTGATTTCTGGTTTGACTTGTTCGTCTGGAAAATTGAGAATAGGCTCCCCACCGAAAAGAGGAGGGGGTCCTTGAAAAAATAAGGGATTACGAGGCAAAAAGTGAGTATGACCAGTAAGGGGGAGAGGAGTTTTGGAACGAACACGTGGGCGGTGATGCACTCGGTGCACAGTTTTCCCCGTAATTCTACACAAAAACCAACTCAAAACACAATTTTTCTAGAAATTTCAGCCCTATTTCAACCTAGTTTCTAACCCAATTACCTTCCCCGAAAAAGAACGCAAATGGCAAAAAAATTTAATCAAATCCTACATACGCACATATGTAGGTAATTTGGCCCCGCCCACTCCCCTAGGTTCCACCTTTGTGACCGCTTTTCTGGGATCAGAAAATTGGGGAAAATGTAGAAAGAATGAAGCGAAAATTGGGACAGACACGCTATGATATGACCCGGAAGTGGTGGGAATTTATAAGAATATGTTCCACCTTTTTTGACCTTTTGGTTGTGTAGTTTGGCACGTAGACTAACTACTGGAAGGGGTATGGTAGCATCGGTTTCCATTAGAATTCGTCACTAGAATTTCTGGAATTTCTGGAATTTCAGGACAAACCCGCTTACAAATTACCTAGAAGAACACCGGTAAGCAAGCAATAGTTCGTGGGAAAACGTCAGAAAAATCCTGAGGAATTCCTTCAAAAAAAAAAAAAAAAAAAAAGAGAACAGATAAAAATCTCCACGACAAAAAAAAACACTTAAACGACACGTATTCTCAGAAAAATCTTGAAAATTTCGCAGTTTTTTTTTTGCTAGGAACCGTTGTACGTAGGCGAGAAGTACTTGTCATTTCGAGAAGGTAGATTATTTTGACAGGTTTTGCGAGAAGTGGTGAAGTGAAAATTGAGCTGAAATTGTGGTGAAACGGATGGAAAGCGCTGAAAATGAGATGAGTCGGGATGACAGGTACAGTAGGACAGGGGCATCAAGAATCCAGAGCTCTGGAGAAAAAGGAGAGGATGAAAGATAATGCGGGGTAGCATCATAGTTTTACATTAATCGATTAAGAAAAATTTCGAAATTTTCTGAATCGCTTCATGTGAAAAAACTGGAGCATTTTGGATTGGAGTACTCCCTCTTTAATACCAAACTCTCGAAATTTGCAAAATTCACCTTTGTCTGGACATTTTGCAGCAAATAGCAATCAAAAGAAATTGGAATTTAGAAGATATAAATTTGTAGCCGGAAGCATAAAGGATAGTTGAATTGTACTTATAAAAAAATGTGACTAATAATTTGATTTTAGATTTTTGATCGTCAAAAAAAAATCGGAAAAACAAAAGTTAATTAGTAAATTGTAGGTTAAATATATGGAAATTTTAAGTGACTCGCAGTTTTTTTTTTTCGCTTAACTATTGTTTCAAGCTCATCAGACGCGCTAGACTTTACAACAAAAAAAGTCCTTTGAAAACCTTAGGTCTCTTTTTTTGCAGATTTTCGTTGAAAAGTGCCAAGTAAAAAACTGGTACAAATGCACAGCAACTTGCCGATTCTCAAGATAACAACTTGCCTTTTGCCTGGGAAATGCCGTCGGCAAGCGAACACCAAGTTGCCCAGCTTGCCACTTGTTAGCCTAGACTTGCACGGCAACTTGCCGAAAATCTTTAGAGTAGTTGAACTGGAGCCCATAAAGATCCAGTTCAAAACTCTCGAAAATGAGTTTTAAATGAATCTGACTGTAGTTCCTGGGCACAATTTCAAAAAAAAATTTCAGAAGATCTCAAAATGCATACTTGTGATGGGCCGTGCCCAGAATTTCAGCTCGTCCGGGCCGGGCCGAAAGTATGTTAAAACACCCTTCTCTCTTTTTCTAGAATAAAAGATCCCTCCGGATACCAATAAATTCCAGAAAGAAAAATGAGGCTTTCAAAAAAAATGAAAGAAAAAGTTCAGATTCACTATCTTCCTCCCAAAAAAGTGAGCAATATATATTGTTTGAAGTAGTCCGTCTCCTTGAGTCTAACCAAATACATTCTCTTTTTTTTCCAGACTCCTTCCAACCAAAAAATTGACGTCCTCTTCTCTATTGTCTTTCTTTTTTTGTTTAAGGAGTTTTTGCGGTTTTCTGCTTCAGAAAAAAAACATTCGTTTAAGTCAAGAAGAGAGAGAGAGAGAACGTGACAAAATGAGATGATAGATGACATAACAAATAGAGACAAAGAGAGAAGGAAATTGAATGAACACTTGCTGGATATATATATTTGTGCGACGAGAAAGGTGAAATGAAGCGCAACGGGACTCCTCCTCCGTCTCCTCTTTTTTTTGCAGAGTTGTATGGACTTTGGTGGTAGGAAGGATTTGGGAGAGGAAGGGTATTTTCAAAAAACAGTCCTGGAAAAAATTGAGAGCCAGTCATCAAAATACTGTATCGACAACCTGATTTCAAAAATGCTAATTTGGAAGTGATCAAGCAAAGT
>GL380107.1:1026-11836 GCA_000143925.2 Caenorhabditis brenneri
CCGGGCCGGGCCCAAACCAGAATTTCATGTACCCGTCCCGCTTCGGCCCGGCCCGGTGGGCCCGGAATTTCAGTACTGAATTTTGAAAGTATAAGAAAACAAGCCATTTTTCGGCAAATTTATTGTTTTTTTGTTATTAATGTTCATTTCTCGCGTATTAGGGATAGTTTTCAAATAAATTCTATTTATTTCAATCAAAAACAATAATTTTTGTCTGAAAAGAGTCGATTTCAGTGACAAAATGGTCCGTTCCGATGCAAAACTGTAATGTTTAGTCAATCTCGGTAGTTTTTTTTGAGTTATGGGTTTTCTGAGAGAGAAAGTGTGTTTTTTGATGTTTTTAATACATTTTTCAGTCAGAAAAATCATGAATTTTCACTAAAAGTTCAAAATTTTTGGCTCCGAAAAATCAAATTTTTTGAACCCGGGCCCGCCGGGCCGGGCCCAAGTTTGGACATGTATGTCGACCCCATTTTTACTACAGTGCGCCTCGGAAACTAGAGAAGGAAAGGACCAATAACATCACTGTCTTCCTCCCCCCATTATTACAGTTGCCGGGTGGCCGCACAAGCAAGATTCGACGTCAAATGAGAATCACATTTGATCCAATTTTCGTACTCCAGCATTTCTTCTGCATTCGAATAGGGGCCTGGAAACTCACCTAGCTAGCTCTGCTTTTTCAATCGGTGTGAAAAAACAATGTTTTTGTTTTGAACAAACATGTATATTCTTCTCCTTATCCATTAGTGATAACAACAAATAAAGTTTAATACTTTTCTGGCAACTGATAAGAAACAAGAAAAAACGAAGAACATATGAAAAAATTGACAACAAAACGAAAAAAAAGTGGTTTTCGAGATTTATGCACCATAAATCTGTAGGATTTAATATTTCATTTGATAGTCCTTTACTTCCCTGAAGTCCTTTATTTTTTTCAAAAGTCCGGTATTTCCGAACAGAGCCGAAACGCCTTCCATATTTTACTAGAAAAAGTGTTTATAATCTAGTAGCATGTGGAAGGAATTTCGATAATATTTAGATTCAAGCAAGAACGAGCATCAAAAAGAAACCATCGCCGTACTCAAAAATATACCGTGTTACTATAAGAAGAGTAATATCACAATTAGGTTTATTCAGCAAAAAATATGGTGACAGTTGATAGAACAACCAACCTCGAAAAGGATTTATATGAGTGATTTATGATTGATAAAATCATCTTACTAGACCCCTATGACGTCATCGTCTGGAACCATGGCTGAAAATATGATTTTCAGCTCAACAATTCAAAAATTTCTCATTTTTGAGATATGGTCTCCAAACTTTGGGGGGTTGATATTTGACCCTTGGGGCATCTCCAATAAATTTTTGAGCCAACTACGAACTCGGGAAGTGACTCAAATAACTTTGGAATATAGGTTTTTTCAATTTTTCTCGAAAATTTTGAATATAGGTAGAAGAATTTTATTTGATTTTTGGATTCCTCATTGAATTTTCCGCGAAAAAGTATCTTTGCACCCTTTGGTGTTTTTCGAAAAAACCGCGTTATCTCAAAATGGGCGCCTATTATGGGTACGCTCCAAGAGACTTTTTTGCAGCAAATTTAGAGTCCGAAAATCAAATGAAATTTCTCTACCTATATTCAAAGTTTTCGAGAAAAATCGAGTTTGTAGTTGGCTCAAAAATTTATTGGAGATGCCCTGGGGGTCCATTATCAACCCTCCAAAATTTGGAGGTCATATCTCAAAAATGAAAATGTTTTTAATTTTTAAGCTGGAAATCGTATTTTCAGCTATAATCCCAGACGATGACGTCACAGGGTTTAGGTAACATGTCTATTAAAATATGGGTGCATATATGATCCAAAAATTGTATGGATCCAAACAACTTTTTGCAACTGTGCTAATGGGAACTCTCCTCTTACAGAAAGTGCCTCTTAAGAGGCGCTATCTGTACCACCTGGGATATCCCAGGCACAGTTGCAAAAAGTTTATCCGTTCCAGAAGACTTTAGAACCATGGAAACACAGATGGAAGTGATTTCCAAAAAGGTTGCTATAAATCTGATTTGTTAATCTTGGCTGACTAGTATTTGTTGGGGACCTGCGGTGCAATAGAGAATCAGAAAAGCCGACACGTCTTCATTTAATTATTTATTTTTTCTCATTTCTAAAATGGGTCTTCAGACGTGAACCCTGAAATTCCAGAAATTGAATTTATGAATGTCATTTTTGAAACCAACGTGAAAATTCCAATCGAACCCAAGTTGTCCGGTTCCAAATGGTAACCTATGAACGATTTTAGTTTATTTTTTCGTCGATTTTCAACAAAATTCCCGTTTTCTCCCTGACCTGGAAAATTTTTGAACTAAAGTTCTTCTAACTCTTATTTCTTTTCATAGAGTATCATCAGGGCTTTGAAGAAATACTATTTTGATACCCAATTTCAATTTCTGAGCCCAGTTATAGAACGGAAACGACGGTCCCAGTACGAAAAAATTCGAAAATGTCAAAAAAATTGGAGCACATTTTTATGGCTCACAAGTTGGAGAGTGGTCCGATTGACTCGAGTAATGGCTCATTCGATAGAGCTCGGCGAGTTACATACGTCCCAAAAAATTCAAATGAATACCTCCAAAACTGGGTCAGCGAGAGTTAAAATAGTGAAAACCAGTCGGTGGCGCCGCCTACGGCGGCTCACCTCCTTTTTGTTCGTCGCTGCGCTCCTCAATGGGGGGTTAATTTGCCACGCTTAAACTCATTTTTGATCATTGGGTAGTGATGCTCCCTAAGCCTCCTTCCTGTTCCAAAAATGTTGCTAATTTGAGTTCCCGCCAAAAATTCCGAAAGTTTGAATTCCCGCCAAAATAATCAAATGTTTTGATATTTCTGGAAGTTTCTAGAAGTTTCTGGAAGTTCTGGAAGTTTCTAGAAGTTTCTGGAAAGAAGGAGAATGTTCTGGAAGGTTAATCATCCAGAGCTTGCCAGTTGAGTTTTCGAAGTACCGTAACTACCGTAATCCTACAGTAATCTCCACCATTTTTTGTTGGTGTATTATTGGGGTGCCTCAGGTAGGACATGCAAAAAATGGAACAATTCTGAGCATTTCGAACCCGTTTTCTAGCTGTTGCTGAGTTATCTGGTTACTGTAGCTACCGTAATCTTACAGTAACCCGTGCTCTAAACTTTATAGAATTGAAGCGCTCGGTGACCCATGGCTACACGCCAAATATTTTAGAAAACGGTCGAGGGGTTCAAAAGTTATTCAGTGATAAGTGCGGCACACACACACACACAGAGCTATTCCTTTAGTATATAGAAAGAGATTATTTTCGATTTTCAGGCCAAAAAATGTTTGACACTTTTTGACACTTTACATTCCTGCTTGTAAGTGCGCGCAGAGTGATCGCATCATCACGCCAAAAAGTTACCCACATAGCCAATACTATGCTCAACACGTCCAATAAAAATCTAAGCGATTGCTCGAAAATGCGGCTCACACGTCACACGCAAAGTTGAAAAATGGGCCAATTTTGTCAAAAATTTTTGACAATTTTTTTGACATTTTCTTGGAAAAATCGTTCACCTTTGCACATTCTATATTTAAGGGAGAAATTAGAAAATTAGAAATTATAGCCAAAAACTGTTTTTTCAGGTCGAATATTCTGAAAATTTTAGTTTTTGAGATTTGGTTCCCAAACGTTCAGGGGTACATTCGGACCACCTGGGGCACATTTCAAACAAATTTGGCCTTGATTTAAAGGCAAATGGTAGAAACATGTCTGAGATAACGATTTTTCGCTTTTTACTTTTTTTGTGATAATAGCGCAGTTTTTGACAACTTTTTTCGGATTCTGAAAACCATAAATTTGGTGTGTAGTATTTTTTTCCTATTCGAAAAGTTTTGAAATAGCGAAAATGGTCAAATAAACAAAAAATCAATAGACGAAGTCGATCCTGGTTCATTAGCTTCAGGCCCAGAAACTCGAAATGATCAGTATGGCTAAAGCAGCATAACTCTGTTCAACATGGTCCAAATGAACTAAAATCATGTTAGCATCATTTTTTGGCTAATTGTTCATTATCTGAATAGATAGAGAAGTTTTAGAAGATTTTCATTTTTCGGATTTTCCCCAATTTCACCACATTTTGGTGTTTCGCGAAAACCTCGTCATAACTCAAAATGGTGCTCGAATTGTATTATGGTCCAAGAAAATTTTTTGCTCCAAATTGCATGGGAAATCCGAAAAATTTGTCAAAAACTGCGCTATTATCACAAAAAAAGTAAAAAGCGAAAAATTGTTATCTCAGACATGTTTCTACCATTCGCCTTTGAATCAAGAACAAATTTGTTCGAAATGTGCCCCAGGTGGTTTGAATGTACCCCTGAACGTTTGGAAACCATATCTCGAAAACTAAAAAGTTCAGAATTTTCGACCTGAAAAATCGATTTTTGGCTGTAATTTCAGCCAAGTTCAAAATCAGAGTTATAGCAAACTTTTTGGAAATCACTTCCATCTGTGTTTCCATGGTTCAAAAGTCTTCTGGAACGGATAAACTTTCTGCAACTGTGCCTGGGATATTCCAGGTGGTACAGATAGCGCCTCTTAGTTGAATTCTTATTCTCCAAGTACCGGTGAAGACCCCTGACTTGGATGGAAGGACGTATTTCAATTATGACAAAGGAATGTAAGTTAATGTGTAAAGTTACGAAACAATGTAAAGACCAGTAATGATTAAATATAATGTGTTGACTCATCAGGACACATCACAAAACTCTTTTTATGAGTATCGAAAATCAGGATTTACTCAGCGAATGTTAGATGGTGCAGTAAACGAGAGAAACAATGAGGAAAAGCGCTTCATGGAAGGCTCAAATCAGGCATGGGTGGGCAAACAAGGATTGCAGAAGCAACAGAGTTGACACAGTCGGGAGCGACGCAAAACTTCTGACAAAAGTGTAATTTTCACGTTTCTACCGATATGGACCAAGCATGAGACTGGTCGCTTTTTTTTACTTCGGATGAGGATTTACAACGCCGTCCTTTACTCCGCGCGCTACTGCAACGCATAAGTGTTTTCGATCTGCCGCCCGCCGGCATTCAAAAAATGATAAAAGAAAACCAGCTTGAAAAATATAAATTTCGTAAAATCCATCAGAAAATTCCAGGTAAAAAAAGGAATGATATCGTGACTAGTTTTTTATGAATAAAAACCTCATTATTGATGGATTCCAAGATAAATTAGAAAAAAACCATTTTGTGTCCACGCGCTGCCCGCCCATGCCTTGTATGAGTCTTGCATCAAGCGTTTTTCCTTCTCAATAAAGCGCAATTACATTCTTCACAAGTCCCACGATGTGCAGACTAATAGTTAGTAAGAAAGGGAGTGGGGATCGATACCTCCCAAAGTAAGGGCAATGCCATAAATCCAAACGATGGCCGTGACTCCGTCAGATCTTTCAATTTCGAACTTGTTGTCACCTCTGAAATATGTAATTCGATGAAATATACATCAATTATGAACTCACTCAATCTCTCTTCTAGGGATACCATCCATTACAAGCTGTGTATTGATTAAAGCCTCTCTTCTGTGTTCCTTTTCTAGTTGTATAGCCAGTGTTTTCATTCTTCCAGCTCCCGATAACCAGTACTTCAAGAACTTATTCAAATCCGCTTCATTCAAATGAACATGTTCGATATTAACGTTTGAACAGTTGACGAGAGCAAACAAATGATCAAGTGTGATCCAGCCACCTCGCGGCCAAACGGTCAATTCTAAGTTATCAACTGCGAGTTCTCGAAAACTCTCGAGCACGGAATCTGCAGGAGGATGATGCATGTATGCAATTAAACTTGATATGTGAGCACAAGCTGATAGAAGTTTCCGAGTATCCTCCACACGATATTTTTCAGAAGCGCTCATGGAAACGTTCCTGATTTTGAGACCAAGACTGACTGCGTGTTCCAGGTACTGCACACAAACTTCGGAAACACCAACAACTATCACGTCAAAATCAACTGATTTAACAAGGAAGATGTCAACAAAATCATCCATCAATTTTCGATATCCTTCCAGATTGCTCTCACATCCTCTATTCGATTTACGACGGATGAATGGTTCGAAAGGGACGTAAGTATTTTGTCCCGTTGATCTGGGTGGAAGAAAAAGCTCCACCTTCTTAGTTCGGTCCGGATCGGATAGCTTTTTGAATTCAATGTGTTTATTGCCATCAATCATCAATTCAATAGGAACCCGGCTGTACTTGACTAGATTTCTCATCCTGGTCGACGTTCGGATGAGAGGGAAACTGAAATTCGAAGCGTTTGAAATGAAGATTTTAAAAAATTACTTACAAATCTTCGACATCAATTAAATTGATAGCATTATTTAAAGCCAATAGTGGAAGACGGAGGAGTGGGAATGACATTCTGAAGAGTGGGTAAAAGGTTCGATCGGTATAGGACAAGAGATGAAGAACGAGAATGAATGAGGTACGAATAGGATTAAAGGTGGACGGACAGGAAAAAATCACGACTGCTAAAACTGAAAAAACAAAGTTCATTCAACTCAATCTTCAACTCTAAATGAGGTAATTTAGTCTCTGCTGAAAGATTTGTAACAGCCGCAATTATATAGGCAAGATCACGCTTGGTTTGGTTTTGCCTGTGTGGCGCAGTCGGTAGTACGGCGCCAAGCTGGCTTGACGTATAAATTCGACAGCACAAATCGCAAAGATTGTTGTCTTATTCCAAAATATGGTAAACTGGCAAATTTGTGCATGTACCACATCTTACGAATAGTTGCGTTTTTACACTAATTTTTGCACCACGAGGCTTTTCTGTCCGGCCACCTTTAAAGTACAAGAAATGTTCTCGAAGAATACGACAGATGGTCTCAGCTTTGGTAAGATTCATGGCAAATGCTTTATGAGAGACAAATAGAGAAGAAGAGAAGCAGAGTAAAAAAAATGGCCACCATCTGGAGTTTATCACACATGTATGAACAACGTTGGGCTCTATTTTTCAAAATCCACGAGACAGAGAAATGACCCAAAATTCCATTTCTAGTCAATACACCTGTCATTAAAAAACCGAAAATTTTACCTTTCTGTCAAAAATGAAGGGATGTTTAAAAAAAAGCTGTAAGAAAACTTGAAGTTTATTTTTCCACGTTACTTGGTAGTTACATTGGCAACCGAGATTTCCTGTTCTGATAATAGTGAAAACTGTAATAGTGCCTCCTAGGTATAGTACTTTACCTTAAACGCGAAAAAACTCTGCGCCTTTACGGTAAGCATACAGGGCCACTGAAGGAGAGGGGCTATACAAGTACGCAACGAGAAAAGAATGAAAACTGTGTGCGCACACCAAAAAACAAGGAAAAAGAAAACAATGCGGACTCCTCGACTGCGTACCACCACAACAAGACGGGTCACCCGACCGCGTTGCGCGCGCTGCAGGGTCCCACCACGACTGACGCTCAATTGGGTGGTTTCCGCTCAGAGAGCATAGAATGGCCAGAGAACGGTGAACGGGGTGCGTTCGAGAAGAAAGGCCAAACGTTGTTCATCGGTTGATAGTGAGCGGATGGGCCGAATGAGAGATAATCGAGTGCCAGAGGATCAGAGAAACGAGACAGTGTATTTGAACGGTTTGTTGGTTAGTGAAGATGGCGAAAAAAAGATAAACTGGGGTAAATGAGGAAAAATACAAACAAAAACAAAAATTTCAGATCCAGTTCTAAACAGAATATACACAATATATTCAGGGATGAGAAATAATACAAACAGTTATTTTTTCCAGCTTGAAAATGAATTTTCAAAAACATTCGCAGTAGTTTGTAGTAGGAATAAATAGTAAATAGCCCGTAGTGATAAAATTCAAGAAGACGCCTTCACAGTTAGAACTCTGAAAAGGAAAATTAGTTTTATTCCAGTGGGAGTCGAACTTACGTCTGTTTTTCTTCCCGGTCGTCTTGAAAGGCAGTCAAAACACTACTTATGTAATTACCTCTATGTGACAGTTGTCGGTTTTTTTATTGAGAGGGCCAGGTGAGGTAATTGTGATGGATTAAGCAACAGACGACGCGCCGCTGGCGCTTCGGCAAAGAGTTAAAGGGAACTTGGGACTTAAGGGAGCCAAACTGGATGAGTATCTGGAAAAAAGGAAGCTGAAACTTTGAAATCGAATATCTGAAAATTACAGAAATAGAGACTTCCAGATTTGAAGACAACGCCCCTTCGCTAGAAATCGAAAATTTCGAAAAATCGGAGCTAGTAACCGGAGAAACTTCTCAAAAATGTTCTTCGTGATTGCGCGCCCCCGGTGTTTCGGCAGAGATGAAGCGGATGCGTTCTCTGTACTTTTTTTGGCTACACCCACATCAAAACGTAGTGAATATAATACCTTTTAAACAAGATTTTTTGGAACTCTAAACTAAAAAATTGAAACCGGTTTTCCGCACAAAAGCACATGTTTTGGTGAAACTTCGGGAAAGTCATCAAACTCTGTGATCATTCCTTTTTCAGAATGAATGGCAGTTTTAGAAATGAAGTGACTGTCAAAAAGACACTTTAGTAGTTCGTGGTATTGAATAATAATTGACTATC
The DNA here is from genome assembly GCA_000143925.2 of Caenorhabditis brenneri. Classification (NCBI taxonomy): domain Eukaryota; kingdom Metazoa; phylum Nematoda; class Chromadorea; order Rhabditida; family Rhabditidae; genus Caenorhabditis; species Caenorhabditis brenneri. The sequence continues at coordinate 9,633 of GL380107.1, forward strand.
ATGAATTGTTTAAAACTAGTTTTTGCTCATTATTAGTATCAAAAACGATGGAAAATCGAGAGAATTTCAGAAAAATTCACATTTTCAACAATGTTCGGTTTTTACTACCTGCTCAGTTAATGATTGTACGAGTATGCAATCCTTGACAAGTGGACTAGGAATTTTTGTTCTTGCTGTCAGCAAAGTGCAAACACATATACTAAAAACCCGCATTTGATTAGACATGAAATACTCTTCAGTCCTCCAGAATAATTGAAAAACCCTGGACAAGCAATGGATTCTGGCTAGTTGCACCTTGTATCACAACTACCGTAGGAATCCCGTTGGTGGACTCAAATTTTTGTTGTGTGTGTTACTATGTATGGGGGTTGCAAAATAAATTATTTGACCAAACGTAGTCGCATTTACTTGGATGGATACAGCGCGTCAAAGTAATGGACAGTTACTTTCTTGCCAACCAAATAGAAAATTTCTCAAATCCCTTCTCCTTTAGGTCTTTCTGTGACGTTTTGTGTGTAGTCCAGTGTGTAGCCTATATCTCCAAATGCTCCCAGACACCACTGTGACGTCATCAATCAAGACTGTTCGAGACGTTCCCCCCCCCTTTATGACGTCACAAACAGTACACACAAACACAGAACCTATTCTCACCTGCTGCCCCCTTTATGGTCCCCAGCTGTCGTATTTTGATTGGTGACAGGGCAGAATAGGGAGTACTAAAGGAAACACTGCTATCTAATCGGTTTTTTTTTGTTTTTTTTCGATTGGATTAGAATTCTTTGTATTCAAGGAAAATGATGACTTGAGGCCCTCAAGTTAAGGATCATGATAGGATAGAATATCTTATCTGTGGGAATTAGGTTTATAAAGAGGACATGGACAGAAAACTAGGATGAGATTTTTTGTGTGGGGGTTAGGGACTTCTGAATTCAAAAAAACATATTCAATGCATTATATCAAACAGGAGCAGAATTCAGGTCCTGTTATCTAGGTTGGTCCAGCGACGAACTAGATGACAAAATAATGACTATGATGTTCAGAGCGGCATATCTCGGCTGTCATCAGAGCTATCAAAAAATTTTCTACTGGTAATTTGTTTAAAATGTTTTGCTTAACATTTCTTTAGTTGACCACTTTTTGATAACTATTAAGGCAACCGAGATATGCTGCTCTGAACATACAGTACAGGGTGGGGATATAATCCAATATTCACTGAATGTTCAGAGCGGCCTATCTCAATTGTCTTTGAAGCTACCAAAAAATTGTTGGCTAATAAAATGTTTGAAATGTTTTGCTCATCATTTCTTCAATTGATCACTTTTTGATAGCTTCAAAGGTAAATGAGATATACTGCTCTGGACATACAGTACTGGCTGGGTCTATGTTGCATAGGACTTACTATTGGTTGTCAAAAACGAATTGGATGTCAAAATAATAGTTACGAAGTTCAAAGCAGCATATCTCAATTGTCTTTGATGCTATCAAAAAGTTTTTCACAAGTAAAATGTTTGAAATATTTTGCTTATCATTTCTTTTGTTGACCACTTTTTGATATTTTCAAACACAATTGAGATATACTGGTCTGAACTCTCTACTACAGGTTTGACGGCGCCCTTTATACCATCATAGCCCCTCTAATCCATCTAATCTAACTGTTCTCACCCTGTTCATAACACCGACTTAGCTAAAAGAATTCACCTAAATCCGTCGGTGTTTCTTCCCGGTCGACTTGAAAGGCAGTCAAAACACTACTGTTATAATTACCTCCAAGTGACAGTTGTGATTTTGTGGCACTTTATGACGTCACAAACAGTACAAACAGACACAAACTATCTAATCGAATTTGGGTTTTTTCGATACGATTAGAAATTTTTTGTATTAAAGATGATGATAATTGAGGTTTATGATTTGATAAAGTATCTTATCTGTGGAATTTTTTTATAAAGAGGACATGAACAGGCAACTAGGATAGGATCTTGTGGGGATTCAAGGAATTCTGAAACTCGAAATGTAGCAGAATTCAGTAATGCTTTTCTGTGTGTCCAAAGGTCCGGATATATCTAGTGTGATCCAAAGTTCATAAGAAGGTTAACTTGCTCTAACGAACTGGATGTCAAATTAATAGTTACGAAGTTCACAGGCATATCTCGATTGTCTTCGGTGCTATCAAAACACTTTCAACTAGTAAAATGTTTGAAATATTT
>GL380107.1:12395-49372 GCA_000143925.2 Caenorhabditis brenneri
AGGCGCGTCATCCTGTCGCCTAATCCATCACAATTACCTCACCTTCCCCTAAAAGAACCGACAACTGTCACTTGGCGGTAATTACCTGAGTAGTGTTTTGACTGCCTTTCAAGTCGACCGGGAAGAAACACCGACGGATTTAGGTGAATTCTTTCAAGTAAGTCGGTGTTATGAACAGGGTGACAACGATTAGATTGGGTGGATTAGAAGGGCTTTGATGTTACAAGTAGTACCGTCAAACATGTAGTAGAGAGTAGTAGCTGGCCCCAACGTAACGTACTGGGTGTCAAAATCGAATTTCGGAGGTCCAGAATCATTGGAAATAGTGGCTGGAAAAACTTATAGTCAATGATTACGTGCCTGGCGCTTCAGCAGTATATGAAGCGAAATTTCTTTGTGTTTGTATAGAAATTTGGGTCTAATTTGGCTGAAATTGCACCTTAAAGGGGTAGTAAAGTATTCCAAAAATCGATCATATTCTTACATGAATCGACGCAGAATTCGCGGCGAAATATGAATTCGTTTGAATGGGACTTCAAGAAGCATTTTGAAGAGAGTTATGGGCGCTCAAAGCCCCTAAAACCCCCAAAAGTTGGGCCCCTTTTGTACTGAATTTTCTAAACTGAAAGGAGGGCCAAGTTTTATTTTCACGTGAGAAAATTAACACTAAAGGGGCCCAACTTTTGGGGGTTTTAGGGGCTTTGAGCGCCCATAACTCTCTTCAAAATGCTTCTTGAAGTCCCATTCAAACGAATTCATATTTCGCCGCGAATTCTGCGTCGATTCATTCAAAAACATGATTGATTTTTGGAATACTTTACTACCCCTTTAAGCTGAAAAGTGCGCTAGAAAAAAAACTGAAAATCTGAAGTCTGTAGTTATCTGACTGGGGACTCGACACAGGAATTCTTAGCTACTTGTTCTTTATGATAGCGCGCCTCCGGCGCTTCGGCAGAAAATAAATCTGAATTTTCTTGTAGACTAATAGAAAATGGACCAAACTTGACTTGAAAAAGAAGCTGAAAACTGAAATATTTCGCTTGAATTTATTGCGCGCCTCCGGCGCTTGCAAATCATGTACGAAAGCCAGGGGTGTCTATCTATATGCAACAACTTAAAGAAACACAATTCTGGCTTCTATTCCCTCAAAATCCTTCACCAAAGACCCTCAAAACTCAAAAAAAACCCAATATTCCCCTATCTCGCTACCACAAATCATATAATTTAGGCACACTGTATGTTCAGAACAGTATATCTCGGTTGTCTTTGAAGCTATCAAAAAGTTGTCAACTAAAGAAACGTTGAGCAAAAGATTTTAATCATTTTACTAGTTGAACATTCTTTGATAGCATTAAAGACAACCGAGATATCCTGCTCTGAACAAACAGTGTCCCTTAATTACAAGATTCACGGTGCTATCTTATATAAATCTCTTGATCCTTTATTGCCAATCTTTTATTGTTTGAAAAACATTAATCCCATTATCCTAGCCTCCCTTTTGGACCACTTTAGACCGCTCCACCCGACTGTCCCTAACCCTCTCTCCCTCTTCTTCTGGTAAGTTCTCCGCCCACCCAGAACACTCCAGAATAGTCTCCGCCCATCGCCACCGCAGAGGGGTTATAAAAGACTCCAAATAGTCATACACTAATCGGTTTTCTCGGACCAAATCTTGTTCTTCGCCTTTCTCTTCTTTGTGTTCACCTCGTTTTTCTCGTTTACGGATTTTATTAAAACCCTCAGTGCTAGAGAACAAAGGTCAGCGATGCCTGATTGTACTCTAGAACTCTCATTTTTTTAACTTCCTACTAAAACCCCAAATTCCTACAAATCAACGCCAATTTTTCCTCTATCATTTTCAAAAAGTTCCTGACGCGCCTCCGGCGCTTCAGCACAACATCGACAGAGGTAAGAGGTGGTTTCTGTTCAATAGAACTGAATGATGGGTCCAATTTTGTCGAATTCCATCATTCTAACAGTTAAAGACCATTCGAATTAGAAAAAAAACCCCTAATGAATCAAAGCTCACAGTCTCATTTCCCTGTATCATTTCAAAAATTTCATAACGCGCCCCCCGGCGCTTCAACAATTCGGGAACGAGATCCTGGCCCTAATTTTTATAAATTCCCTCTAAAAACCTTACAAAACCATTTCAAAACCCCAAAAAATCCCTTCAACCCCTCCAAATGAAAGCTCACAATCCCCTTTATCCTGAGTCATTTTCTGAAAAATCCATGACGCGTCTCCGACGCTTCAGCAATCTTATCTACTGTCTTCTATTGAGTAAACCCTCTATTTGTTCTTCACTAGTCCCATTATCTAATCTCCCCTGTTTCGTTTGGACCACTCTAGACCGCTCCACCCGGCTGTCCCTACCTCCTCCCCTCCCTTCTTCTGGGTCTTTCTCCGCCCACCCAGAACACTCTAGACCAATCTTCTTGTATGGCCACTGCAGAGTGGGTTAAAATAATCCTAAATCGTCATACACTAACCCTTGTTTTACCTAATCTCGCTCTTTACTCCCGAACCTCCCCTCCCCCAAACTTGCAAAAACTGACCCTTGTTTTACCCAATTTTGGTCCGTTCCGTCGTTTTTCCCATTTCCTTTGCCTCATCTAGAGTTCTTACCCACGTAGGTACGGCAAGGTGTGTCAGAAAATGCGCTTTCCGAACAATTTCGAATTTTAGGTTCCAACACACCTAAAGGCCTAAAATACCCATATGTTTTAGTTTTATAAATAGAGCAATTTTTCCGACACCCTCCCCCTCCACCTTGTATCCCCGAGCCTTTCACCCCAGCTCTTTTCGTTCCAGTCATTCCCTTTAACAAATAATTACAGAAGGCTAACCATCCAACAATGCAAGCCACCATCACCACTCCAGTCAAGACCTCCTCCGCCGTCCCACGTTTGGCCGGAGCCGAACAAGTCGAGGGGGTCATCAGAAGGCCATCAATTGGCAGGGCAGTCGGAGCCCCAATCAAAATGGATCCGGAGAACAGGAGAGGTAAGTACCCCTTAAGAAACTCTAGTTTTTAGGATGGTTGCTAGAATTACGGGTCTTTTTTTCAAAATTATTTCATGGTTTTTGTCGTTTCACGATGAATTTTAAATTATGAGTAAAGTATTTTTCTTAAACAAAAAATTACTCCAAAAAAGTGATTTTCCCTCCCCTACCCACTTTTTTCCAGCTCCGGATCAAATCCACGGCGCTCCGAAGGCGGAGAGAAGCCGCCGCCCATCACTGGACCAGGCGGTCCCACCACCACCACCAGCAGTGGCACCCAGGACCCCGAGACGCCGCTCAGAGCAGATGCGGCTCCGACAGAGGACGCCCACGGCGTCGCCAGTCCGGGGCGAAGGCGTGGTCATGGAGCCCCACGCGCCGGTTCGGGCCTACCGGACAGAGCCACGGGAGCTCAACACGGACAACCCGAGGAGATCGATTTTGGATGTTAAAATTTAGGATTTTTCGTTTAAAATTGGTGTTTTTTGCTATTTGTTCTGTGATCTCCTACCCCCTCTGCCCCATTCCAGTGACTTAATCTCCACACTTTTTCCCGACGCCCCATACTTTTTTCCCAAATTTTAAATTAAAGTTTCTAATAAATTTTTTTTTCTTTTGATGTTATGTCTCATTAGAACCGCCTTCTGAAGCTGTTTCAAACGGTAAAATTTTCATCGACCTCTGACGAAAACTGACCGAGATATGACAGAAAATGTATTTTCGTGGCGGGACCCAAATTTTCAATAAATTCAAACCTAGCCGTGATTATACTCGTTCGAATCGCCTCGAGAAGCTGTTTCAAACGGCATATTTTTCATTGAGATCTGACAAAAACTGGTTGAGATATGAATGAAAATGCATTTCGTGGCGAGACCCAAAACTAGAATTTTTCAGAGATTTTCATACCTAGTCATAACTTTATTCATTCGAATCGCCTTGAGAAGCTGATTCAAACGGTATATTTTTCATCGAACTGTGACGTAAACTGACCGAGATACGACTGAAAATGTATTTTCGAGACGAGACCCAAAACTTGAGTTTTCTGAAATTTCTCAGACCCAGCCATGATTATACTTTTCTAAACCGTCTTGGAAAGCTGATTCCAACTGCATATTTTTCATTGTGCTCCGATGAAAACTGACCGAGATACAACTGTAAATGTGTTTTCGTGGCGGGACCCAAAGAATTTTTTTGCGAACTTTCCATTGTGCGAGGCTTCGAGAAAAACTGGGCGAACGCCATAATATCTATGCCCTCCGACCCCATTTCGAATGCAGAGTCCGTGGCCTAGTGGCTAGCGCACTTGTTTTTGAATTTCCCGGCGCGGGTTCAATTCCCACCGGCGTCATTTTTTATTTATTTTCTTTTTTTAATTTCCTGAGAATTCCTATGAATTCTAAAGCGCAAATCTAATTGAATTCTCATCATTTTTCTGTCATATCGAATGCAATCTGGTGTTCCGCAGAATCGAGAAGGGAGAGAAAGAGATTGAAATCGGTCAGATGACACTGACGCTGAAGCGGAAGCAAGTTCCTTCTCTTCTTCTTTGTTCCCTTAGTTCTTGTCAATGTGACATTTTCATCACATTTTCAGCCAGGCGCACTTGTCAGCTGACAAAAAAGTTTCCAGAACTTTTTTTGTTTATTTACAGATTTTTTTCCGCAAGTCAGCTGACTTTTTTTGTGTAACAATTTACAAAGATTGGCTAACCAAAATTAAGAAAAGGGGCAGGGGGACTACCCTTTCCAGTTCCGGCGCACTTTCTAATTGCCCAGTTGTCAGTTGTCTCTCGTCGTCTGATGACGTGTTTCTCTTCTGTCTGCGTCTCTCATCGATTGTCTTCGTGGGAGACTTGGACTCTCCGCGCGTCGTACACTCTCTCTCGCTTCTCTGGTGGTCTCTCAACTTGATGTGATGCTTTCTTTTTCCTCCGCTTCTTCACGCGAAACGCAAGACGACGGAGTAGGACGCATCAACATTTTTCTTCTTCCCCTCCACCCTCTCTCTCCGCCTTTCTCAATACTGTTTTACTTTTTTTTCTCGTCTCTAGCCAAGAATGACTCATTTTGAATTTGAAAATTGCTTTGGTATTTTTTTTAGTACGATTCTGAAGAATTTGAAGTGTTTATTTTTGTTGTTGCTTTGCGATTTTTTTCTTACTTTTTTCCCGTGAAATTGCTAGTTTGTTAGCATTTTCTATAGACAAGATGCACTGAAAATTCTAAGTTTATCGCCTTTTTTCGAAATGTTTCTCTCCTTACCGCAAACCTTCAAATTTCCATTTATTTCTGTTTTTTTCAACAATTTTTATCAAAAATTCAAAGTGATTATGCACGAAAACCACTCTAAACTACTCTAAAAACAACATGAAAAAACACGCGGAAAACTCGGATTTTTAATCTGAATGCATCAAACATCACGCAAAGTTGCGTACTCTCAAAGAAAAAGTTTTTTTTGTATTTTTAAAAATTATTTTCCACGATTTCTACCGATTTTTACCGAATTTTTCTCTATTTTAACTGGAAAATATAGTTTTTTAGTGTCGGGAAACTGCGGGAATTCAGCAAAAATCAAATATTTTTCAGTTATTTTTCGGAGAAAAGCTCAAATTTCAAGTGTATCAAACATCACGCAAAATTGCGTACTTTCTGGGAAAAAAAAAGGTTTTTTGGAGTTTTAAAATTATTTTTCTCGATTTTTGGCTATTTTTATCGATTTTTTTCATGTTAAAACTGAAAAATATATGCGAAAACTTAGCAAAAATCGTTATTTCGAAAAAAAGTTTTCAGATTATTTTCGTCGATTTCCAGCAAGTTATTCTGATTTTTCTTCTGCTTCAAATGCAAAATTCACCTATTTTTCCAATGAAAATTTGCGAAAAACGACATTTTTCCGTATTTTTCCTCTGAAAACTGAAACACTCCTAAAAATCTATGTTTTGTCACAAAAAGTTCTCCTGTTATTCTCACTTCGAAAAGGAAAAAACTATTTCCGTTAGAGTGTTGCTAAACTCGTCTCCCTAAAAAAAACACTTATTTACTCAGCTTTTGACTCGTTTATTTCAAAAGTTTTAGTGATCAGTTTGAACAAAATGTCAATAAATCCCGTTCTTCTTTTTCCCCATGGCACTTCTTTACGAGTGAATGTCAAATACTGATTTTGATTGGCCTTTTTCCTCCGAGAAGCGATCGCTTTGCTGCACCCTGTTCACATTACTATTCCACCCTTTTAACCTTCAAATCGCTTTTAAAGGGGCGAGAAAAACTGCGTCGTTTTTACAGTTTCATTTACATATCGAGTGGGAGTGGTTGGTGGGGAAAAACATTGACATATGATATTCCTCCCCTCCTACGTCGTTGTCAGTCATTTCCCTATATATTCATTACCTTTCGAAAATTGGTCATTTATTATCTGCTGGGGAGGATCTCTTTGACCGGTTTTTTCTTTCCTAATTTGTTCGTCTTTACCTCAATCTGTTAGTTAATCCAATTAAAATCGCAGTGAGTCAGCCATTTGGCTATTTTCGTCGTGATTTTTGAAAATTAGACGGTTTTGGCACGGTTTTCTTGATATTCGGTCAAAAATGCCGTTTTTTTTTCGAAAAAATTAACAGAATTTGCAATTTTTCAGTAATTCCAACCTTCGTTGCGACGATTTTTTGAATTTTCCGCAATTTTTACTTTATTTCCATCTAATTTTTTTTTTCGCAAAATTTAGACCGGAAATGCTCAATTTTTTCGAAAAATATTATGTGTTCGCGATACCATGAATATTCACGGGTACGACACTCCGCGATTCCAGGTGATGTACATTGTTTAACATGAGTAATTTTTTCATTTTTTTTCATGTAAATTCACCATATTTAGCTGAGAAACGGCGTTTTTCAATAATTTTTCGCATTTTTCTAACAAAAAATCATAGAAAACCGACAAACTGATACATATAAAACACATTAAAGCACAAATTGACGGAAAACCAGTATCGCATCAATCTTTTCAACAAGAACACTTTTGAACCGGTTTTTCGGTCAATTCGTGCTCGAATGTGTGTGCTATCCATTAGTTTGTCGATTTTCTATAATTTTTTAATAGAAAAATGCGAAAAATTATTGAAAAATGCCGTTTCTCAGCTAAATATGGTGAATTTACATGAAAAAAATAAAAAAATTACTCATGTTAAACAATGTACATCACCTGGAATCGCGGAGTGTCGTACCGGTGAATATTCATGGTATCGCGAACACATAATATCAATAGAACCAAATTTTTTTCAACCGAAATCAGCGGAAATTTATATTTTTAATCTCAAAAATTTGCACTATTTCAGAACAGAAAAGCGAATTTTTTCAGTTTTTCTTCAGATTTTTTCCAACGTTCTCCTCTCAAAACTAGCGTCGCATTCCTTAGTGATTTCTCGAAAATTCCCAAATTTCTCATGAAAATAAAAATTCCTATTCCTAAAAATTTCCCAAGTGTATTGATTTAATATTCTCCGCAATATTTGTGTTATCAGTTCTCCCACCATCGCCTCCTCAACCCCGCTTATCGGTGCGCTTGACCTGAATTTTGTGTGTCAGGAATTGCATATTTCGCCCTCTTAACGAAATTTTTTTCGTTTGCCTCTTTGAATTCATTTTATTTTGCTAATCCTATCGTTTTTCGGTCAGTTTTCGCCAAAGCTCGATGAAAATTAAACCAATCGATTCAGCGAATCAAGACGGTTCAGAAAAGTATAATCATGAATTGGGTTTGAAAATTTTTGAAAAATTGGGTCTCGCCACGAAAATGCATTTTCGGTCGTATCTCGGTTAGTTTTCGTCGCAGCCTAATGAGATATATACCATTCGAATCAGCAAATCAAAGCGGTCCGAACGAGTATAATCTTGGCTAGGACTGGAAACTTTTGAAAATTCGGGTCTCGCCACGAAAATACATTTTCGCTCGTGTCTCAGTCCGATTTCATCAGATCCGAATGAAAACTATACCATTCGAATCAGCGAATCAAGAAGGTTCAGATTATGGTTAGATCCCTAAAAGTTGATAGTTTTCTGGGTCTTGCCACGAGATCCCAAAAACTACCGTACCTCTGCCGGTTTATACCCGATTTTAATATAATCCGAGCCTCCCCCTTGCCATTATATGACTGTCATCACCCCATTTGAGTCATTCAGACACAGCTGTTCCCCTCCCCCCATCCCCACGCACCACTTTTTGTAGAGCGGAAGTTTGGAGGAGGCAGGGGAGCAAGGACAAACAACGCACACGGAGCACATTGAGCAGCCAGAGCAAAACTTTTTTGTTTGCTCCTCCAAGGCTTTGTGTGTGTGTCAAAAACTTGACGATATATATGCATATATTCGCTTTTTTGACGCATCTGATGAAGAGAAAGTCAAGCTGTCAGAGAAGGATTCGACCCCAATCTGATATATCCGGTTGTCAATTTTCATGTGAAGTTGACGTGAAATTTGAAGTTTCCTGAGTTTTGCAGCCAGGTTTTGATTGCGGAAAGCCCGATTTACCTTAACGGCGCATGGAATTCTTCTGGAGAAAGTCTATAAAAACGTCAGGTTCGGCGAGCGAACTGCTTCGATTCGGCAGGTCCAGGACCCTTTATCGTGTTATTTGAGACGAAATCCGTCATTTTTCGCCTGAAAATGCGCGTTTTTGACGAAATTCGGCCCAGATTGGCTCGAAGTTTTCCAAATTCTGTCAAATTACGCTGTGAATTGTTATTTTTTTCAGTTAATTTCCACAATGATTCTCTCTCGCTCTGTGCCTCTAAAGTAGCACGATTTCGACCTTTCTAGAACAATTTCTGGCTCAAATGTGCCAGAATTGCGATTCTGAAGCTCCTGGGCCTCCAAGAACTGCTCCAATTATTGATTTTACGATGAAAATCTGCTCAGGATGTTCAGAATTTTTTATAGGTCTCGTGCATTCAGGCTGGCACGTAGACTCGAAAGAATTCCATATTCTCAGTTGGTTTGCTCAAAAAGAGCATTTTCGAGTCAAACTTGGCCTTTTTCTTCGCCTGAAAATAGATCAAAAAGCCCCAAACCCCGTCAAAAAACGCTCTGAATCATTCTATACCCGATAGAATTTCGAATTCTTAATTGAATCCACGGTTTTCTGGAAAATAACCATTCATTTTGCCAATTCCAACCCAGACCATGTTCAGAATAGGTCTTCTAAACACTTCCTCCCCTCCAGCGCCGTTCAAAAAACATCCATTCGTGCGGTTTAGTACTACAGCTTCCTTCTGGTTTCCCCTTCTGTGGTCATCATCATCATATTTGGTGGGAGAAGAGACCAGTTTCTCCCCCCACTCTCTATTCTCCTTCATTTGTCCGTCCCGTCCCGCCCGTTCATACAAATACACGTGGCGACCGGAGAGTTGTTTTTTTTTCGCTGCGGTATTACGTCATTTTTTTTCACTCTGGGTGGTGTCAGAAATTGTGCTCTATTGATAAAAAATTAGCGATTTTGCCGAATTCAGCCAAAAACTTCAAAGTTGATCGAATAGATTCCAGAGAAAAAACTATCGATGGAGCGCACTTTCTGAAAATTCCTTGTTTTTTTTTTCTCGCTGGTTCTTTTACCCTCGGTTTACCCCAGCAAATTTTCCTTTTTTTTTTCCAGAAAATGGATTTGTCGGATGATCAAATTCGCGCCCTACCGCACCACGATCTCGTCAACTATTTCCTGCAAATGCGTGAGGAGTTCAACGAATTTCAGTCGAGTTCATCGGAAATCGAGAAGATGATGGACGCCGAGCTCGATGATTTGAAGGCGCAGTTGAAGCGATCGGATGGGAAGATTCAGCAATTGACGACAGAGCAGATGAGGAATAAGGTTGGGTTTTTGCGGACTCTCGGCAACGCGCAGTTTTAATTTTTCAGAGGTTTTTCTATAATTGTCGGTACCAAAAAATGCCCTAAACATGCGTTTTTTCTCAAATTTTTGCTTATTTTCGGTCCAAAACAGCTATTAAGCACGACTTTTTTACCCAAAAACCCATGTTTTTTTCCTCAAAATTGACTATTTTTGCTAAAATTTTGTGCCCATAAGCAGAACATTGCATAAAATTGACCCGAAATTACTCAGTTTTCGCTGAAAACCGACGTTTTTCGGGTTAAAATCGCCAGAACTCGAACCAAAATTGCTCATTTTTTTGCTCAAAATTCGTCATTATTCTGTCAAAATAGATCATTTTTCACACGGCATCGGTTTTTTGTCTCCATAATGACTATCAAAATATTGTTTTCTCAGTCCAAAATCACTGAAATTTCTGCGTATTTTTTTAAACTCAAATTTTCGATTCTGTGGGCGAAATTGCCCAAATTTCGGTTCTTTTTTGCCGTAATGCAACCCCCCGAATCGCATTTTCCCTTGGAAAATCCCACCGAAACCGTTAAAAAAAAACATCAAATCACACCATTTTCCCCACTCCAAATCCCACAGAAACCACCGAAAAAACCCCCCAAATCATGCTCTCTTTCCAGGACCGCCAAGACGAATCGCGAACTCAATGGTGTCAGGTGGAAGAGCAACTGAGACGAGAGAACGGAGAGCTCCGAGAGCAATGCGAACGGCAGAGAGAACGGATTCGAAAACTGGAGCAACGGAACGACGTTCTGGAGACGTCCGATCGAAATAAAGAGTATTTGGCGTCGGATCTCGGCACGAAACTCGATAGCGCCATTGAAAAGATTGCAATGTTGGAGAGTGAGCTCTACGAGAGACAGGTGGCCGTTGAGGAAATGCATCGATTGAGGGAGGAGCAACTCAGAACGACGACAGAACGACCACGTTTGATTGTGGAGCCGTTGAGAAATGATCCAGAGATTCTGCCCGATGAACCATCCCCTGGACCTAGTAAAGAGGCATTCAGAATGAGTGAGTTTCAGGTCGATTTTAAAGGCGTATTTATATTGCTTCAATATTTTCTGAGAAAAAGCTAGTTCCGGTTGTTTTTTCCTGATTTTCAGCAGAAAATCGCCTCAAAATTGACTTTTTCGCCTTGATTTTTAGAGATTTTTCATTGATTTTGAATGATTTTCGAAAATTTCAGCCTAAAATCACCTTTAAAAAAGCTCAAATTCGCCTCGAAACCAAAGCTGTGCGAAAAAAAAATCAGAAAAAAATCGAAAAAAAATTTTTTCGAAATTTTTTTTTTTGGTTTTTCCCGAGAATTTTTTCGGAAAATGACTGAAACCGAAAAAAAAAATTTCTTTTCGAAAAATTTTTTTGCTCGGAACCCTCGAATATTCAAACATTTCATTCTGAGCAATCTCAGTTTTTCACCATGATTTCGGAGCATTTTTTGAATGGGAAACTCTGTTTTGATTCCAACAAGTAGGGCGTTTTTCGTCGATTTAGACCGTTTTTGAACTTTTTTTCAGTCCAAAATTACCGTCCAAGCGGCCTAAAAACTAATAAATTTTTATTCTGAGCAATTCCTAGGAATTCCCGTTTTTGAGAGAATTTTCGACTAATTCTAACCCAAAACACTTTATTTTCATTCATAAAAATCAACTTTCCAGGCATCGACGATGTTTACATGGAAGACGTACAACACCATCATCAGAATCATCACAATGACGATGTTCGAATGGAGGAAACCATCACAAAAATTGATCAGGTCTCCATCGACGATAATAAGAATATTCAGGAAAAGGTGCGTCGTCATTTCTATTACGGTGGCCTAGAACCCAGGTTTCGAGAAAGTTAGGCCACCAAACAGGTTTCATAATAGCCCTTGAATTTTATATAACTAGATGCGCCTTGAAATTCCCTACAAATCAGTGCAAAAACCAAGTCGAAACCTTGATTTTAAGCCGAGTTATTGTCAAAATGCTCTAAAATTTCATTCTGAGCAATAGGACGAAATTGAGCATAAACCGGCTCAAACTAGATATTTTGAAGACTAGAAAAATGAAATCCGAATTTGAATCTGTAGAGCGCAATTGCTTTCGCCCAAGCCAACAATCTCATAGTTTTCAGCAGCAGCAACAACGTGCCACGTCTACGGGCGGCGCGGGCGCTTGCATCAATCGAATTGTGAAGGATTTGATGACAAAAGTGGAGCGATTGGACTCAATTCTCTCCACTATCCGCGTCACAAACTCGTCGAATAACAACAACGCCAATCATCATTTGACCACCACACGGGCTTAATTTTTCGCTTTTTTTTGGTTTTTTGAAATTGAATTTTTAAATTTTGGAACTTCTTCTTCTCAGGGATCCCTCGATTTTAGCTCCTCTTTTCTCTCTTTCTCTCTCTCTTGCTTCTTTCCGTATACCGTATCCCATGACACATCTATCCCCTATATCTTCCCCAGTTTTCCTTTATTTGCCTTAAAAATGCTCAGCATGATTTGTCGTGAAATGCCATTTCCGTCTAGTTTTTCTACCCGTTTTCCCCCATTACAAAAAGTGCCTCTCGAAATTTTTAAATATTTTTATAAAATTACATTTTTAATGAATATTATATCTGTCAACAGGTAGCTGAAACACTGCAGAAACCGGGGAAAACCCCCAGTATTTTCCCGGTTTTTTCATGAGATTTTCCGGAATTTTTCCCGAGATTTTCCCGGTTTTACTTAGTTTTCCCAGATTTGTTCCCGTTATTTTCCCGGAATTCCCCGATATTTTCCGGGGCTTTTTCCGGAGATTTCCCGAGATTTTGCCGGGTTTTTCCCGATTTTTCCCGGATCTTTCTCGAAATTTCCCGGTTTTACCCAGTTTTTCTCCCGGATTTTCCCGGATGTTTCCCAAATTTTCCCGGAATTTTCCCGAGATTTTCTCTGTTTTTTCCCCAGATTTTCCAGGTTTTTCCAGAAATTTTCTTGGATTTTCCGGATTTTTTCCCGGTTTTTTTCTGTGTTTTCCCCGGTATTTTCTTGCGATTTTCTCGGGTTTCCCCGGTTTTTTCCGGGATTTTCCCTGTTTTTTTCCGAGTTTTCCCGGAATTTTCCCGAGACTCCCCTGGTTTTTACCATTATTTTCCTAGTATTTTCCCGATTTTTTCCCCGGATTTTCTTAGTTTTTCCCCGGTTTTTACCGATATTTTTGGGGATTTTCCCGGTTTTTTTCGGAGATTTTCCCCGATTTTTTCGGGATTTTTCCTGTTTTTCCCGGTTTTTTCCGGAATTTGTCCAGTTCAAAAGGTAAAAATAACACAAACAATTAAATTATTTATTCTATCTCACTCAAATCCTCTATCCCTAATCATCCTGTTTCTTCAAATTGAACACCGTAATCGCCTCCTCCAACAGTTTAATGCAAGCCGTGTGATTGAAATGTTTGGCGTCGTCCAACGGTGTTCTCTCGTAACGATCATGTGGATCCGGATCCTCTTGCCACTTGCTCAGAACATATTCCAGCGTGACGACGTCTCCCTCAGCGGCTGCCACGTGTAAAACGGTTCGATTATCGTAGTCCTTGCAGTGAATGTCGTGTCCCATCAGAATAAATCGTTTGATGGCAGCGATATCTCCTAGCTTGGTGGCGTACATGAATCGATTCTGTCCGTCGTGATCGTCTTTCAGTTGGCGGCGTGGATCGATTTTCTTGTTGTCAGAGTAGATCTGGAAGATGGAAAATTACTTAAAGAAAAAGAAAAAAAGATTTGACCCCGACGAGGTTCGAACCCGGAACCTCAATTTCAAATACAACTGCGCTATCCGCTGCGCCATGCGTTCAACAAGAAAAACTGACGTGGAGGGCGTTGATATTACTGCGCTTGTCCCCCCCCCTTTCTCATCGTGATAATAACGCCCTCCACCTTCTTTCCACGTGTTGCACCCGCGGCCTAGTGGGTAGCGCAGTTGTTTTCGAATTTTGCATCGCGGGTTCAATCCCCACTGGCGTCAATTCTTTTTTACTTTTTTTTCTAAGCTTTTCCAACAAAATAAAGGCTCACCAAACTATCATAATTATGGAAATTGTACTTCTGAACGAGTTGCTCGGCAAACTTGACACCCCGCACCGTATTACCCAATTTGTCAAGACGTGGACTGTACAAGGCGATGCCCATCACATTCGGTATCACAATAATCATGTCACCCGAGACCCCAGACTTGGCGGGGAGGCCCACGTGGAACGCGAACTGGCCAGACCAATCGTACATTCCGCAGGAGTACATGAGGGAGAGGGTGTCACGGCAGGCACTGGAAAATTGAGATTTGTAAGGTACAGTAATCCGGACAAAGCTACAGTAACCCTAAAAAGCTACAGTAAGCTCAAAAAAGCTACAGTAACCCAAAAAAAGTTACAGTAGTTTCCAAAATGCTACAGTAACCCGAAAAAAACTACAGTATTCCAAAGAAATCTACAGTAACCCTCAAAAAAAGGTACAGTAATCTCAAAAAACTACAGTAACCCCCAGAAATGCTACAGTAATCTGAAAAAAGGTACAGTAACCCCAGAAAAACTACAGTAAACCCAAAAAAAAAGTACAGTAACTCCAACAAAACTACAGTAAGCCCTAAAAGATACAGTGCTCCCAAAAAAGCTACAGTAACCCGAAAAAAACTACAGTTACCCGAAAAAAGCTACAGTAATCCAAAAAAGCTATAGTAATCCGGAAAAAGCTACAGTAACCCCCGATGAAGCTACGGTAACCGCAAGAAAGCTACAGTAGCCCAAAGACCTACAGTAACCCCTAAAAAAAGCTACAGTATTCCTAGAAAAAGATACAGTAACCCAAATAAAGCTACAGTAACCATGAAAAAATTACAGTAATCCCCAAAAAAGCTACAGTAACCCGAAAAAAACTACAGTTACCCCAAAAAAGGTACAGTAACCCTAACGTTTTTTTTCCAAACGCGCTACCGTAATCCTACAGTACCCCGTCCCTACCCCGAAAAATTCCTCACCGATTATTGACAACGATTAGTAGGGTACAGTAATCCAAAAAAAGCTACCGTAACCCTAACAAAGCTACCATAACCCCAAAAAAGCTACAGTATCCCTAGAAAAAGTACAGTAACGCCTAGAAAAGCTACAGTAATCCGAAAATGCTACAGTAACCGCAAAAAAGCTACAGTAAACCCAGAAAAATCTACAGTAACCCAGAATAGTTACAGTAACCCTAAAAATGATACAGTAACCCAAATAAAGCTACAGTACCCCCAAAGAAGATATAGTAACCCCAATAAAGCTACAGTGACCCTTAAAAATGCTACAGTAACTCAAAAGAAGGTACAGTAACCCCAAAAAAACTACAGTAACTAAGGCTACAGTATTCCGAAAAAAGCTACAATATTCCGAAAATACTACAGTAACCGTAGAAAAGCTACAGTAACCCTAAGAAAGCTACCGTAACCAGGGCTGTGCGAAAAATTTTCAAAAAAATTTTTTTTCGGTTTTTTCGATCATATTCCGAAAAAAAATTTCGGTTTTTTTCAGATGTATATTTTTATCCTTTTTATTTATTTTTCCTGAAAAAAAATTCGAAAAAAAAAATCGAAAAATCCCGAAAAATCATTTTTTCGAGTTATTTTTCGCCCTGAAAATTGGAATAAAAATATTTCGATTTTTTTTCGGTCCGAAATTTTCGAAAAAAAATTTTTTTCGACTTTTTCGGAATTTTTTTTTTCGCAGAGCCCTGACCGTAACCCTACAGTACCCCTCCCCCCGCCCTTTCCAAAAAACCCTCACCGATTATTAACAATCCTCTCCCCATTCATCGGATTCACCCCACCATTCGCCAACGTGGCAGCCATCACCGCCAACGAGTCACAGTTCGTCTCAATGGAGCATATTTGAAAATAGAGATCAAGAGTGTCTTGGAGATTCAAATCCTTCGGAAACACGTTGTGCTCACGCATGTAGTACGATAGAGCGTAGTTGCGATCGGCGGTCTCACGTTCCGAAAGGAACACCGAGTTGTTGAAACCAATGTAGCCACTTCCGACGAATTTACGGCACGCGTGGATCATCTGGAAGAAAAAAGGGTACAGTAATATCTCCGGTCGTGGTGAGACCCTCCGAAAAAAAATTTGACATGCCCCTTTAAACTCACAAAATCGAATCGATCCGCCAGTGAAGAGTGATTCTTGAGAAGTGAGGCGACAACAATGGCACCCGCATTGATTAGTGGATTGTGTGGTTTTTCTGAAAATGTTCTGGAAATTTTTATTCTGAGCAATTCCACGAAATCGAGCATAACTCGACTGAAAATCAATAGTTTTGAGTTCTGAAAAGTGGAAAGTGATCGGGAAGTCATTTGGAACTTAAACTTGGTATGGCGGCCTAGAAAACCTAATTTTGAGAAAGTTAGGCCACCAATAAATTTTCATGTGAAATTTCAAAAAATTTCATGGCAAGATGCGCCTTAAAACCTCCTTCAAGTTGGTCCAAAAATCAGCCCGAAGTCTTGATTTTAAGCCGAGTTATAGTCAAATTACTCGAAATTTTTAGTCTGAGCAATCCGACAAATTTTAGCATAACTTGGCTCAAAATTAATATTTTTGAGTTCTGAAAAGTGAAAAATGATCGGTAAGTCATCCCGGGGACGCCCTTAGAGTTCAATTTTCCGAAAGAGTCAATTCTTACTGGACCGATTGTTCTTGTGAACCTCAAAAAATGGAACTTCTATCGGATGTCCGTCCGAACTCCCCACATCCAGGAAACCTAGAAATCAATAAAATAGTCCTGGTCGGATCATGACATTTTTCTAGGTTTTTCCCTTGTTACAAAAACTACATGGTGGCCTAGAAAACCAAATTTCGAGAAAGTTAGGCCACCAACCGATTTTCCTAACACAATTCGAATTTTATATGGCTAGTTGCGTCTCAGAATACCCTTTCAATCGGTCAAAAAATCAATTGAAAATCTTGATTTTAAGCCGAGTTATAGTCGAATTACTCGAAAATTTTATTCTGAGCAATTTCATAAAATCGGGTATAACTCGGCTCAAACTCGATAATTTTGGGTTCTGAAGTGTGGAAAATGATTGGGAAGCCAATTGAGACAGGATCTAATTAAATTTGACATGGCGGCCTAGAAAACCAAATTTTGAGAAAGTTAGGTCACGAATAAATTTTCATAACAGAATTCGAATTTTATATGACTAGATGCGCCTTGAAATTCTACACAAAGCGGTCAAAAAGCCAAACAGAAATCTTGACTTGGAGCCGAGTTATGGTGGAAATACTGAAAATTTTTATTCTGAGCAATTGGACGAAATTGAGCATAACTCGGCTCAAATACAATGTTTTTGAGTTCTAAAAAGTGGAAAATGATTGGGAAGTCATCCCGGGGGTACCCTTAGAGTTCAATTTTCCGAAAAAGTCAATTCTTACTGGACCGATTGTTCTTGTGAACCTCAAAAAATGGAACTTCTATCGGATGCCCGTCCGAACTCCCGACATCCAGGAAACCTAGAAATCAATAAAATAGTCCTGGTCGGGTCATGACATTTTTCTGGATTTTTGGATTTCGCTCTAGCTACGAAAGTTATATGGTGGCCTAGAAACCCAAACTTTGAGAAAGTTAGGCCACCAATCAAGTTATGTAATTTTGTAATGAATTTTTTATGACTAGATGCGCCTTGAAAGTCCTTAGACTCGGCTCAAACTCAATATTTTTGAGGTCTGTAAACTGGAAAATGATCGGGAAACCATTTGGGACAGAATCCACCTAAATTTGGTATGGCGGCCTAGAAACCCGAATTTCGAGAAAGTTAGGCCACCAACTAATTTTCATAACAGGATCCGAAATTTATATGACTGAATTCGTCTTCAAATTTCCTACGATTCAATGCAAAAATCAAGCGAAAATCTTGATTTTAAGCCGAGTTATAGTCGAAATACTGAAAATTTTTATTCTGAGCAATTTCAGAAAATTGACTATAACTCGGCTCAAACTCGATATTTTTGAGTTCTAAAAAGTGGAAAATGATTAGCAAGCCATTTAGAACAGGATCCTACTAAATTTGGAACGGTGGCCTAGAAAACCAAATTTCGAAAAAGTTAGGCCATCAATCAATTTTCATAACAAGATTTGAATTTTTATGAAACGACGTGCCTCGGAATTCTCTACAAATCGGTCTAAAAACCGAGTGGAAATTCAGATTTTGAACCGAGTTACAGTCAAGTTACTCAAAAATTTTATTCTGAGCAATCCCAAAAAACTGAGTATAACTCGGTTCAAACTTAATATTTTTGAGTTCTAAAAAGCGTAAGATGATCGGGAAGTCATTTGGGACAGAATCCACCTAAATTTGGTATGATGGCCTAGAAAACCAAATTTCAAGAAAGATTTTCTCATTGATTTTTCTTAGAAAGGTGGCGCTGTGGCCACCTCTCTGGGGAGAGAGTGCGGTCAAACTTTCCGAAAAAAAAAATCACTCCTTCATCCCCCCACCCCTTTGCCCCGGGGTCCGCCCTCTCTGCGCCCTAGCTCCGCCCCCTTGGTCCCAAACCCAAAAAAACTAACTATTATGATCCAAGCTGATATCATTAAACAGTCGTCCAGAAGGTTCTTGTCCAACGTGTGCATGCAACGCCTCCGGTCCAATATCATCATGAACCAGGGCATAGGTGAACGGTTTAGAGACACTCTGGAGGCAGAACGGCTTCAACGAGTCTCCCCAACTCTTCCTCTGCCCATCGATCGTACACACTGACATCGCCCAACTATCCGGTGGCACACGGGACAACTGAGGAATGTAGGTGGCCAGTTCTCCGTCGTTAAACCTCCGGACATCCTCGAATATCTCTCCCATATCACCGGCGAACCGCTCCCAATCCGGTATGATCATCTGCTTTTTGAGCGCCTTCGTCACCACTCCGATACTACTTCCAATGTATTTTTTGAAGGTGTCCTTCTCCAGATAAATGTGTTGGGAACCCCAGACAAAGTCATCCAGGAGGTCGGCATCCTTTATGTTTTGAATCATTTTGTCGATTCGTGGATCGTCTTTTCGGATTCCGCTTTCGAGAAGGGCCTGGAAAATTAGTTTGTTTATCGGAAAAGTACAGCAGAACACTTCCTCAGATGTTGAAAAACCTAGGCCAGCAAATTTGCTTACTGGCCTATTTTTTTCATAATTGCAACAGGCCGGGCCGGGCCGGGTTTCAGAAACAGAATTTTTTTTTCGGTGTTAAGGGTGGGATACCGAAAAAAAGCATGTTTTTTTGGAATTTCTACCGTATCTTGCTTACTCATAATGTTCTGAAAACCTTTCGAAAGATTTCCCTGATTATATGCATTTTTATCCAAAAAAAAATTTTAAAAATCCATTGTCAGTTGGAAAGCGGGCCGAGCGGGCCGGGCCGGGCCGGAGAAACCGTCGGCCCGGCCCGTTTTGTCCTCAGTCCGGCCCGCGGGCCGGCCCTCAAATTTGCAAGTATGATTTTTTTCGAAGTTTGGTTTTCTAGGCCATCATATCAAATTTATGTGGATCCTGTCCCACATGACTTCCCAATCATTTATCACTTTTCAGAACTCAAAAATATTGAATTTGAGCCGAGTTATGCTCAATTTTCTGGGATTGCTCAGAATAAAAATTTTCAGTATTTCGACTATAACTCGGCTCAAACTTGAGATTTCAGCTTGGTTTTTGTACAGATATGTAGGGAATTCTAAGGCATATATTTTCATATACAGTTCGAATTTTCACATGAAGATTGGTTGATGGCCTAACTTTCCCAAAATTTGGTTTTCTAGGCCACCATGGCAAATTTAAATGAATATTGTCACAAATGACTGCCCAATCATTTTCCATTTTTCACAACTCGAAAGCATTGACTTTGAGCCAAGTTATGCGCAATTTCGTCCATTTGCTCAGAATAAAATTTTTCAGTATTTTGACTATAACTCGGCTCAGAATAGAGATTTCCAATAGGTTTTTGGACCAATTCGTAGGTGACTCTAGGGCACATTTTCCATATAAAATTCGAATCCTATTGTGGAAATTGATTGGTGGCCTAACTTTCTCAGAATTTGGGTTTCTAGGCCACCAAACCAAATTTGGGTGGATCCTGTTCCAAATGAATTCCCGATCATTTTCCACTTTTCAGAACTCAAAAGTATTGACTTTGAGCCGAGTTATGCACAATTTTTCTCTATTGCTCAGAATAAAAATTTTTTTCGACTCTAACTCGGCTGAAAATCAAGATTTTTAGTTGGTTTTTGAACCAATTTGAAAAAAATTTTCAGGCGCATCTAGTCATAAGAATCCCTATTGCTACCGTACCCCGCAGTGCCCTATTTTCCTCCCCTCTTACCTTGAAAAACCTGGGAAGATAGACCTTGCCCGTCGTCTCATCCTTATAGAGATCAAAGAGCAGCTCCTGCTGATGATTTCCACACATATCGTACGACATCGACCGACACACTTTTACATTACTCGTCGTGACGGTATTGACTCGGTAGAAACTGCAAAAATTTGTCATGTTGTGAACAATTTCGGGGAATTGCTCAGAATAAAAATTTCCAGCATTTCAACTATAACTCGGTTCAAGATCAAAATTTCTGTTTGATTTTTAGACCGTTTCAGGCGCATCTTGTCACATAAAATTTGATTGTAAGCATGAGACCTGGTGAGTGGCCTAACTTTCTCAAAATTTGGGTTTCTAGGTCATCAAGGCAAATTTCGGTGGGTCCTATCATAAATGATTTCCAGTTCATTCCACACTTTTCCAGAATTTGAAAATATTGAGTTTCAGCCGAGTTCAGCCGAATTTTGTAGGATTGCTCAGAATAAAAATTTCCAGTATTTCGACTATAACTCGTCTCAAAATTAGGATTTCAGACTGGTTTTTGGACCAAATTGTAGGGAATTTAAATGCGCATCTGGTCATATAAAATTCAAATTTCAGCATGAAAATTGTTTGGTGGCCTAGAATACTCAAAATTTCGGTTTCTAGGCCACCATGCCGTATTTGTGTGAATTCTGTTCGAAATGAATTCCCAATCACTTTTCACTTTCCAGTACTCGAAAATATTGAGTTTGAGTCGAGTAATGCTCAATTTTGTGAAATTGCTCAGAATAAAATTTTTCAGTATTTCGACAATAACTCGGCTCAAAATCAAAATTTCCGATTGGTTTTTGGACCAATTTGTAGAGAATTCAAAGGCGCATCTGGTCATATACAAAACTTTGGTGTCGGGCGGCCTAGTGGTTATAGCGCTGCAGGCTCTGAAATTTTTGATAGCGGGTTCAATTCCTCTAGGGGTCAATTTTTTTTTGTTTTTCGTCTAGGGCATTTCCCTTGTGGAAAAGCAGTTTCTCTTGCAATTTAGATCAACATTTTTCAATTATAAGCACCTTCTCCTTTTTCCCTTTTTTCCTTTTTTTTCCCTCTTCCTAATCTCATTCATAGCACCTCAACTGCTTCGTTTTTCTCCCTTTTTTGCTCAATTTCTTGGTTTTTTTGACCGATTTGTAGGGAATTCAATGACAAATCTGGCCATGTAAAATGTAGATTTTAGCATGAAAATTGCTTGGTGGCCTAATTTTCTCAAAATTTGATTTCCTAGGCCATCAAGTCAAATTTTGGTGAGTTCTGTTCCGAATGACTTTCCAACAACTTTCCACTTTTCAGAACTCAAAAATATTGAGTCTCAGTCGAGTTATGCTCAATTTTCTGGTATTGCTCAGAATAAAAATTTCCATTATTTCGACAATGACTCGACTCATAATCAAGATTTTGGCTTGGTATTTAGACCGTTTTGTAGGAAACTTCGGGACACCTCTGGCCATATAAACTTCAAATTTCAGCATGAAAATTGTTTGGTGGCCTAAGTTTTCCAAAATTTGGTTTTCTAGGCTGTCATGCGAAGTTTAGGTTGATTCTGTCTCAATTGATTTCCCGATCCTTTTCCACTTTTCAGAATCGAAAAATATTGATTTTGAGCCGAGTTATGCTAAATTTTGTAGAATTGCTCAGAATAACATTTTCGAGTACTTTGGATATAACTCGGCTCAAAATCAAGATTTCTGTTTGGTTTTTGACCGATTTGGAGGGAATTTTCAGGCGCATCTTGTCACAGAAAATTTGAATTTTAGCATGGAAGCTGATTGATGGCCTAACTTTCTCAAAATTTGGTTTTCTAGGCCATCATGCCGAATTCAGGTGTACCCTGTTTTAAATGACTTCTTGATCACTTTGTACTTTTCAGAACTAAAAGATATCAAAATTGAGCCAAGTAATGCTCAGTTTTCTGGTATTGCTCAGAATAAACAATTCGAGTATTTCGACTATAACTCGGCTCAAAATACAGCTTTTCGATTGGTTTTTTGACCGGTTTGTAGAGAATTCAAAGGCGCATCTGGTCATATACAAAACTTTGGTGCCGGGCGGCCTAGTGGTTATAACAGTGCAGGTTTTGAAACTGGTCATCGCGGGTTCAATTCCGCTCGGGGTCACTCGAGGTTTGCTTTTTTTCTAGACAATTTCCCTTGGGAAAAAGCAGCGTTTTGCACTTTTTTTTTGCAATTTAGATCAACATTTTTCAATTAAAAGTACCTTCTCCCTTTTCCCTTTTTTTCCCTCCTCCTAATCTCATTTATAGCAGCTCAACCCTCATTTATAGCATTTTTTCCCTTTTTTTTTGCTCAATTTTTTTCATTTTTCTATACATCTCCCCCTTTCTATTCACAATGTGTCAAAAAGTAATCCCAGAAAGAAAAAGCCCCCTTCAATTTTGTTTCGGTTGGCGTCACCCCTTCAGAAGGAGAATAGAAAAGAAAAGAAAAGCCATTACGTGTTTCCCTCCCTCTCTAGTCCCAGAAAGACCCACTCATCATTCAAAAAAAATAGGCAGAATAAAAAGGAAAATGGGGCTGCGCCAAGTAAATCTTAGGGTCGGGAAGAAATGGGGTGAATGATGGAAAAGAGCAAATGACGAGTGCAAATTTGCATATTGAAGAGAAAAGAGTCATCCATTACTTTTGAATGTAATTGATATGTGTAGGATTGAAGTTGGGTAGCGATTGGAAATAGTGAGCAGAGCCATAAAAAGTAAATTGCCACTTTTTTTTAGTAGGAAGGATAGTAATTGGTCTGAGTGATCGGTTAGAATTCTTAGGGACGAGAAATGGGGGTTGGGGTGGTGGAAGAGAGAAAAGAGCAAATGACGGGTGCAAATTTGCATATTGTAGAGAGTAGAGTCATCCATTACTTTCGAATGTAATTGAGATGTGTAGGATTAGAGTTGGGTAGCGATTGGAAATAGTGAGCCATTAGTGGGAAGGATAAGGATTCAAATGATTGATCGGATTGAATTCATTTGATGGAGGGGAAAAATGTCGATTTTGAAATACAAATGTCAAATTCGAAAATCTTGAGTTCAAAAAAAAGTGTTATGGTGCACTAAAAGGGCCACGAAAAAAAAAGAAAAACTTAATTCTGAGCAATAGGTCGAAATTGCGCATAGCTCGTCTGGAACTCGATATTTTTGAGTTCTGAAAAATGCAGAATGATTGAAAAGTCATTTGGGACAGGATCCACCCAGATTAGGCATGGTGGCCCAGGAAACCATATTTCCAGAAAGTGAAGCCTCCAACCAATTTCCGTGCTAAAATTCAATTTGTTAATTCGAAGTTGCGACTGGAAATTCCCTACAATTTAGTCAAAAAACCAATCTGAAATCTTGATTCTAAGCCGAGTTCTAGTCGAATTACTGAAAACTTTTATTCTGAGCAATAGGACAAAACTGCGCATAACACGACTCAAACTCATAATTTTTGAGTTCTGAAAAGTGGAAAATGATCGGGAAGACATTTGGGACAAAACCCATCTAAATTCGGCATGGTGGCCTAGTAACCCAAATTTTGAGAAAGTTAGGCCGCCAACCAATCTTCATGTTAAGATTTGAATTTTATATGAAGAGATGTGTATCAGAATTCCCTACAAATTCGTGCAAAAACCAAACCAAAAAGTTCATTTTGTGACGAGTTATAGACAAAATACTAGAAAATTTTGTTCTGAGCAACTTCACCAAATTCAGGTTAACCACGGATTGAAAACCATGTCGCACAAAAATTGGGTCACCAATTTCAATTTTTTCGAATAAAAAAATTCCAAAAAAAAAATTAAAAAATCAATTTTCCAGCTTACGTAAGCCCCAGAATCGTCTACTAAAAAGCCACCAACTTCAAAAAAAAGTGTGACAAACCAACAAAAAAATTGAGCCACTCGATTTGTGAAATCGAAAAAAAAAAGAAAAAAGGTCTCGAGTTTCATTAGGCTATTCGCCTCGACGAGCATTCATCATCACTATTTTTTTCCCATTTTAATGATGATGACGACGCCGTCAGATGGAACATGTGATTTTGAAAAAAAATGAGTGAGAAGAGATATATGTAAATCTCTGGAGAAAGAGAGAGAGAGAGAGAGAGAGAGAGAGAGAGAGAGAGAAAGAAAATGAGGAGGAACATCCTCAAAAAGAGTCAAGAGGAGATAGGATAGGAAAGCGACAGAAAAAGAAAAAAAAACTGAGATTTTTTTGGAGAGGGGGGGGAGGCTAGTCAGGCTAGGCTCGCAAAACTAAACTAATTTTCTCGGGGAGTTCTCAAGATTTTTTATTTTCATTTATAGGCTATGAAGAAAAAAAGTGATTCATGAGCGAAAAAAAATCTGCAAATCGTACAACGCGCCTGCGGCGCTTCAGCACTCAAACTTCATCGGAAATAATTGGAAAATCTTGCTAATAATTTGGGAATTCTAATTCTTCGGACCCAAACCACAATAGCTAGAGTTTCCTGACTAGTTTTTTAGCAGAACTTTGTCATTTTTTCCAAAAAAAATAATTCGAAACGGAGAAAAAGGAAAATCCAAATTCAGACTAACCTTAAAATTCAAAAAAATTCCAAACTCAATAAAAATTGAGGCAAAATCCGTTAGGAGTGAGGCTGTAAACCCGATCAACATTCCGATTTTTTATTTTTTCTATTTTTCCCTAAAATTATTTTAACATTTTTTTTTGGATTTCTACTGTATGATAAGTAATTACAGACCCAGGTGTATATTGGACGTACTACTCACTCCAGCAGAAAAATTGTTTTTTAAACGAAATCAATCTGAGCTGAGACCCTTCGAAAAGTACTCAAAATCCTCACAGAAGACCCAAAAAAAATGAAGAAGAACAAATAAGGGTAAAACTTTTTCTTCCAAAGATGGCGTTCAAAATTACTTCCAGCCCTCAAAATCCTCCCGAAAGACTAAAAAAAATCGAGAGATGTCAGAAAAATCAAGTTCAAATTCTGCGAAAAGACCAATTCCAAGGCCTAAAATTCTTCCAGAAAAAAACATTATCAAGCGAGATACTGTAGGTCTTAAGATTCCATGCGTCTTTAGGGTAATCTCAGAGCCCTTTTTGCTCAAAAGGTCTCACAAGCGGAACGAAACTGGGCCCAAACCCTCCAAAAACTGCCCTCCAACCTGCGCACAGCCCCCTTAAACGTCCGAACCAGTCACCCTCGAAAAAGAGCTCAAGTCCGGCTCGTCAAGCCTAAAACCTTCCAAAAGGCCCGAAAGATATATTTCTATTCCGGTCAAAAATCACTCATTCAAACCGTCTTGACACACTGATTTCCCAAATCCAGATGTCATGAAAATTGGACCAAAACTGACCGAGACTTACCTCGGTTTCGTAAAATGCACCGTCGGCGTCCTGGGCTTCTCCGCGCCATCATTATTCGTCGATGATGATGATGCTCCATCAATCTCTTCACCCCCAAATTCCCCATTTTCCTGGTCTTCCACCTCCATCTGCTCCTGATCCTCCATTCGTTTTCCACGACGACGATAATAAAAAGAGCCGAGAAATCGGAGAAATTTCGGAAGTGTCGTACCTCCAGTGGTCCAATACGACGATGAAGAAGAAGACAATATTGCGAAGAATGGAGTGGAAATGAAAAAAAATGAAGAAGGAGAGAGTTAGAGAGACAGAGAGAATATAAAAGAAGAAGAATAAGAGCAAACACGGCGACAACTACTAAAAGGGGCGGGGCCAAGGGCGGGTGGAGGAGGAGGAGGACGGGAGACGTAAAAAAAAAGTAAGATGGATTCAGATGAACGACGTCGTCTAGAAAAGGAGAAGAAGGCTGATCTTGAATGCATTTGGACACTGAATTATTCAGTCCTAAAGTCGTCTTTTTTCCCGGAGAAAAGGGAAAAGACAACATCTAATTTGACATGAGGAGGACGTATTCAAATTAGGCGTTTAGGAGCATTAGAAGATGCAAAAAGTACAACTTGTGGATCCAGGTCCCGGGTGCTAGGCTATCAACGAGCCACCCCTTCCGCCCTCTCTTCCCTCTCCAGAGAGAAGAAAGCAGCCCTGTTATCAACGCCCAGAGGCTCCTATCTCTTTCTTGCACCTATGGCCAAGTGGTGTACACTGTTGGCCGCCAATCTCATGTCGCGGGTTCGACTCCCCCGCCTGGTGTCCACCTTTTCCACCTTTTTCTCCACGCCCGAGAAGGGAGCCTCTTTCTTATCACCGCCCTGGAACCACCCTCGCCGCTTGCACCTATGGTCAAGTGGCGCGCGCAGTTGACTGTCGATCTGGAGTTGGGGGTTCGACCCCGCACACGTGGAAATGTTTTTTTTTCTTTTTTCTTGTACTGGTTTCACTGATCGAGATTTTCGGACAGTATTTCACACTGATTTTTGCAGCATTGTGTGGAAACTAGTACAATTTTTTGGGAAATGAGTCATGATTTTCAGTTCCGGTCCGAGACCCAAATTTCGAAACACGTTATATCATTCTATTCTCCCATGATTCATATGTTTCTTTTGTTTGAACGCCATTGTAATCAAAACTTTCATTTCGTTAAGAAATGAACAAAAAGAAAATGACGGTCGAAAAAAAAGCAATTTTTGATCTAAAATTTGAGTTTTACATGACCGGGTGCGCCTTCAAATTGCTAATCAATTGGTTTAAAAACCAATTTGAAATCATGATTTTGAGCCGAGTTATAGTGGAAATACTCGAAAGTTTTATTCTGAGCAATTTTATAAAATCGAGCATAACTCGGCTGAAAATGGATATTTTCGAGTTCTGAAAAGTGGAAAATGATCGGGAGATTATTTGGAACAAAATCCACCTAGATTTGGAATGAAGACCTAGAAAACCAATATCTGAGAAAGTTAGGCCACCCAGCAGTTTTCCAGTTTTCATGCTAAGAATTTGGAGAACTCGTCCCTATAAATTGCTTCAAAAACCGATTCAAAAAATTTGATTTTGAGCCAATTTGTATTCGAAATACCGTCAAAAAATTACGAATAAGAAAGGACAGTAATCCACGAGATTTCTGCAAATTGACGTGACGGTGTTTGCAAAGAATGTGAACTTTTGAGTAGACAAAAATTGAGAAAATAGACGACAATTCCTCGGGAAAAACATCAGAAAAAAAAACAAAAAAAATTAGAAACAATATTGAAATTTTTGAAGCCGTGAGAAAAAAAACCAACTGGTCCAGTAGAGCGCATTTTCCCCATTTTTCATTTTTTAAGATTTTTTATTCGTTTTTTCAGGCCACTAAATGACTCTGCTCTTCCGCTAGTAACCGCCAAATTCTTCCAATTTTCCCCCCATGCGACTTTAAACTCACAGTTTTCCAATCGATTTTTGTGAATTGAATAGAGCCCGTGAGATCATTTTTTGTTAAGAAAATGTGCTAGTAGATAAGTAGTAGTAGTTGCCTAAAACCCGAAAAAATATTTTCTTTTTATCACTTACGAGAAACTTACCACTTGTCGCAACAAGGTTTTTGCTGTGTGTTTGTTCAAGTAGTAGGAAATGAAATATCTTTTTGCTCTTTTCCTCTTCGCGGGAAAATATTTCCCGCCATTTTTTTCTCGTTATCACATTTTTAAAATAAAAATGATGAGGGGAGGACACACGTGGCCGGAGGGGAAGTCATTCTTTTTGTTGGGAAATGAAGAGAAACACAGCTGTTCTCTCGGGGAAATGCGTCACTTTTCGATCTTTGAATTTCCGTTTTTTTTTTGAAACGTCGAATTGCTCACCACTTGCCCTGGCTTCCGAAGTGTACATTCACAGTGAATTTTGGGGGCTCTGTCTTACTGTAGGGTCGCATGCTAACTGCGTGGCGACTCAGCGATACGTAGGCATTTTTCTCATTTTGTTGAAAAATTAAAAATCTTTTTTTTTTTAAATCAAATTGAATAGAACTTTTTCTTCGCATCATGTTGAATATAATATTGACAGAATTAGATCGAAAATTATTACTGAAAAGTGCTCTGGAAACATGGTGCGCGCTCCTTCGGCTCAAGCGCGGCTTACTGTCAGATTTCAAAGATGCAATATGAAATTTGTAAAAGTCCGTGTGAGATGGAGCGTAGAAGCCGAGAAAAAATTGTCGTTCAGAATAGTTTACCGTATCCATTTTGAGCAAGTGCGCTCCACTTAAATTGCGCGGCGATTCAAATTTCAGTTTTACATATCTGCTGCCGCATATTACGAAAGCCTTTTTCATCGATTTTCGTGATTTTTCTGCAAAATTAGTCTCTTTTTTCGATCAATTTTGAAGTATTCGATGAAAAAATCGATAAAAAATTATTTTTCACAAAATCCAATTTTCAATTTTCTCGGAATAGTTGGATTTTATCAAAATTAATGAGCTTATGCTTGTTACTTGCGTCGAAAAATAGGACAAATTCCATGAGAAAACCAATTTACTATAGAAAATTTGAATTTCCTCCGAAAATCGATATAATTACGGTAGAGCGCGCTAACTTAGAATGGAAATCCAATGGCCCCGTGATCGTATTTTTTGTTCAAATTTTTATGAAAATCTTCAAAAATTGAAGCAATACATTATTTATTGTTTGATGCAAAGGGCATTTCTTATCGGAAATTTTTACGAGATTAACAAAAAAAATTGGTTAACAATGAGTAACATTGAATGCAATTTGAACCGGATGAGGATGGTACAGAGAGAATTCACCTTAAAGGTGCAGCGAAAAAAAGTGAAATGAGTGAAAAAAAAACCAAAAAATTCAGTTAACATCGATAGGAATCAGGTGAAGGGTCGAAGCGCAGAGGTCTCACGGAGAAGTCGTCGGGAAAATGCAGACGCGCTCTGTTGAGAATGATGGCTGAGAAAAAACTACAGTAATCTCTTCAATCGTTTCGAGACCTTTTCAAAAACTGGGAACAATAGGCAAGGGGCCGGAGCTTCAAGAAAAGAATGAGAAATAGCATAAAAGTGTGTGCGCCTTTAAAGTGAGTGATGAGTAGAAAAAAAACAGGAAAAAATCAATAATTTATCCACGATAGGCATCGGTGCGTGCTCTCAACAGGTCACGGATCCATTGGCGTTTCGAATTCCAGAATTTCGTTGGCTCCGGAATGATCAGAAGACATCGGAAAACGAGTCGATCCGGTCTTGGGAATGTGGCGGCTACCACCATCTAGAAGAAAGAGATGTAACAACTGCACTTCACTAAACTTTTCATAGAGATTTGGCGGTGATTTGAAAATCTAGCTAATCTCAAATTTAAATCACCGCCAAATCTCCGCGAGTCTCGGTGGGGCGCGTTTACATCACTAACCTCAAATGGCAAATCATTCTGTGCCGTTCCAACGCGACTCTTTTCTAGAAGGATCTCATAATTGAGGGTGTTGGAGTAGAAGACGTAGTCGTTGGAGCGCTAAAAATAGAATTTTTTGGGATTTTCAAGAGCTGGAGCCTGACCGTTTCGTGATATTGGGCGTCTTCCACAATGAAAACTTCTTCCGGGAATCGCTTCTCCTTATCCTTACTATTCGTTAATGCGGTGATTTTGTTGACGGCGAACCCGTTCTTGTAGACGACGTCGATGGAGACCACCTGGAACGAAAAATGTTGAAAAAATTAGGTCATGACGGAGGTGCTCCCTTTTTGTAGTCTTTGTGGACTAGAAAAGTGGCTTGGTGGCCTAACTTTCCCACATTTGTTTTTCTAGGCCTTCATGCCAAATTCAGGTGGATGTTTTCCCAAATGACTTCCCAATCATATTCCACTTTCCCGAAATTCAAATTATCGAGTTTGAGCTGAGTTCTGCTCGATTTTGTCCTATTGCTCAGAATAAAATTTTTCAGTATTTTGACTATAACTCGGCTCAAAATAAAAATTTCCGATTGGTTTTTGCACTAAATTGTAGGGAATCCGAGCATCTGGTCATATAAAATTTAAAATTTAGCACAAAAACAGGTTGATGGCCTAACCTCTCAAATTTGGGTTTCTAGGCCATCATGCCAAATTCAGGTGGATCCTGTCCCAAATGACTTCCCAATCATATTCCACTTTTCCGAATTTCAAATTGTCGAGTTTGAGCCGAGTTATGCGCAATTTCGTCCTGTTGCTCAGAATAAAAATTTTGGGTATTTTGGCTATAACTCGGCTCAAAACCAAAATTTCCGATTGGTTTTCGGATCAATTTGGAGGGCATTCTGAGGCGTATCTAGCCATATAAAATTCAAATTTCATCATGAAAAATCGGTTGGTGGCCTAACTTTCTCAAACTTGGGTTTCTAGGCCATAATTTCCCGGATTCTGTGCAAAACAAGCCCGTACATCAAGCTGCTTATCCCAAATCGGTTGTTTCTTCATGGCCAACATGGCGGCTTTCTTTTTGACAGACATCATTCCAAGTGAGTCATTCCAACAAATCCAGCAGTCTTCTTCCTTAGTCTGTTGACGAGTGCCAAATGGATGGGCCAGGATTGCGTATCCATGGATTATGGTTTCGTGTTGCGATGGGAATTTCGCGGAGACGAGGCTTGGCGGATGGGTTTCGAAGGAGAACTGAAAACGTTTGATGAGGACGAGAGAGCACAGAAAATAGAGAGACGCAGCTCTACGAACCCCTCTATAAATTCCTGGCGCTAGCGTCATGAAATACACATAATCCGCCTTGTTATCCTTCGACGAACTTCGAAAATCCGGTACACGGAGGAGGCCGAGACGCGATGAGAACACTTTGAGTTCGTTGCTTCTGAAGTCCTTCTGGAACATTCCCTCCGCCACAAACGGATAGTTTTCTTTGTAACGGAGACGGGGATTGCTTTCGATGCTGAAAACGGAATTCGTGAAAAATGCAGATGCGCTCTATTGAGAAATGAGGCAGAGCTTGGTTGTGGGGTAGATACTTAACTGCTATCTCTTCTATATACTAAAGGAATAGCTCTGTGTGTGTGTGTGTGCCGCACTTATCACTGAATAACTTTTGTACCCCTCGACCGTTTCCTATCATATTTGGCATGTAGTCATGGGTCACCGAGCGCTTCAATTCTATAAAGTTTGGAGCATGGGTTACTGTAGGAATACGGTAGCTACAGTAACCAGATAACTCAGCAATAGATAGAAAACGGGTTCGAAGTGCTCAGAATTGTTCCATTTTTTGCATGTGCTATCTAAGGGACCCCAATAGTACACCAACAAAAAATGGTGCAGATTACTATAGGATTACGGTAGCTACGGTACTCCGAAAACTCAACTGACAAGCTCTGGATGGATAACCTTCCAGAACATTCTCCTTCTCTCCAGAAACTTCTAGAAACTGACAGAAACTACTAAAAACTTCCAGAGCTTCCAGAAACTTCTAGAAACTTCCAGAAACTTCTAGAAACTTCTAGAAACCTTTAGAAACTTCCAGAAACTTCTAGAAACTTCCAGAACTTCCAGGAACTTCTAGAATGTTCCAGAAACTTCCAGAAACTTCTAGAAACTTCCAG
The DNA here is from genome assembly GCA_000143925.2 of Caenorhabditis brenneri. Lineage (NCBI taxonomy): Eukaryota > Metazoa > Nematoda > Chromadorea > Rhabditida > Rhabditidae > Caenorhabditis > Caenorhabditis brenneri. Next base: position 44,105 of record GL380107.1, read on the forward strand.
AAACTTTTAAAAACATCCAGAAACGTCAAAACATTTGATTATTTTGGCGGGAATTCGAATTTTCAAAATTTTTGGCGAGAATTCAAATTTTCGAAATTTTTGGCGGGAATTCAAATTTTCAAAATTTTTCGCGGGAATTCGAATTTTCGAAATTTTTCGCGGGAATTCAAGTTTTCGAAATTTTTCGTGGGAACTCAAGTTTTCGAAATTTTTCGCGGGAACTCAAATTAGCAGCCCGTTTGGAACAATAAGGAGGCTTAGGGTGCATCACTGCCCAATGATCAAAAATGAGTTTAAGCGTGGTAACTTAACCCCCCATTGAGGAGCGCAGCGACGAACAAAAAGGAGGTGAGCCGCCGTAGGCGGCGCCACCGACTGGTGTATTTCTACTGCTATTTCTCAACTGCTATGGGGGTGATCAACTGCTATGTTATAACTGCTATTGTCTCAACTGCTATATTCAGCTCTTCTGCTATTGATCAACTGCTATAGCCTATGGATCAACTGCTATCACCATGGCAGGTGAGACATCAAAAACAGCGAAAATAGCAGATGATCCATAGCAGAAGAGCTGAATATAGCAGTTGAGACACTGGCAGCTACAACATAGCAGTTGATCACCTCCATAGCAGTTGAGTATCTGCCTGATTGTGGGGAAAAAAACTACAGTAACAATTTCGATCGCGGTGAGACCCTCCCAAAATGTCGCCTGGCTCGCTTACAATGCTGTGATAAGATGCTTCAGTTCCATCTCATTCATATTGGCTAGCAGTTCGGGACGAAGCGTCGACAGATCGATATCATCGATTTTGAATCGAATTTGATCTCTATTGGCGATTTTTTCCACAACTCTTTTCGATGGAAATTTGGTGGTGTCGTGTGGTTTTCCTTTGCACCATGCCGTTTGTTTTCGAGGTTTTGGTAGCGCTGAAAAAGTTTTTTTTTGGAAAAATGTAATAATTGCGTAGAAAAGTGCGCTCTATTTGACAATTTTGTATTAGTCCAATAGAGCGCACTTTCATCAATTTCTGAAAATATTACGTTTCAACGCGGCGAGCTCCTCCTTCAATCTCCTTATCTTCTCCTCGGTATACATTCGATGGTGTCGTTCCTCCTGCTCACTCTTCTCCTGCTCCAGCAACTCTCGACGCAATGCTCCGAACATTTCTGGGAACTCTTCATTCTCGGAAATTATTGAACCAGTTTCCTGAATGATAGTTCTATTCGAGATTTCTGATGGATGTTCTGAAGCGGAAACGATGGAGGGCATCTCCAGACCGAATGTCTCTTCTGATTCTTCAGAGACTTCGTCGAACCAATGGACACGACGATCTTTGGATTTTATGGAGGAGATGATGGAAGATGTGGAGATATGTGGATCCATGGATTCATCTTCTTGCTTCTGAATCTTCACTCCACGAGCTTCTGACTGGAAGTTTCTGAATCGATCGGCGGTCTGTCGCACGTCTTGGACTCGATCATTCCATGAGATGGTACTGGATTCGAATGAGGACTGCTGAAAAAGATCTCGTCATGAAGCTAGATTGTACTTGCAGATGCGCTCTATTGAAAATGGGGGCGGGGCTAAATTGCAGTCACAAATTTTGAGCTGAGAGACGCAGACACGCGAAAAGTGCGTCGCGTTGCGTGTTGTGCGTCTCGGCCGGTACTCGTGAGACGCAGAGAATCCGCTCCTCTCTTTCTCTGCGTCTCTCAAACATAGGAAAATCAGATGGAGCGCACTTGCTCAGTCTCGACACTTTCCGTGTAGTCCTCTCGGACAAGCGAGAAAAAAGTTACGGTAAGCTAAATCATGGCATTTTTATCGGAAAGTATAAGATGTTTTGGGTCCAGAATTGAGCTCCGCTTAAATTCTCGATAGAGCGCATATGCATTGTGCGATAGCTTAAAATTCACGTGGCGGCGAACAAAAGTTCAAAATTTGCCGCGTGTCGTCCAGTGGAGCACACTTTCTAATCTAATCCAAAAATCTGATCTTTTTCTCTGCGTCTCGCAAGAAAGAGAAAATTAAATAGAGCGCGTTTGCCGCGTTCCTGCCAGGCTAATAAGGATTTCCCCCAAAAAATATAGATTTTTCCGATTTTCGTGGCGAGACCATTCCCACACAACGCTTACTTCTTCCGATTCCGATCTAGGAATGCTTGAATTGTGGTCGCCCATCTGGAAGCATTTTTTGAAAAAATTACCGCCAAATTCGAACAAAAAAATATATGAAAAATGCATAAAAACGGTTAAAAAATTCCAAGACTACTAAAACAAGAAACCATTTATATCGACAATTTAAATGTCCTAAAATATATAAAATGAATCACACAGAAAACACAGAAAAAATTACCGAGATTTGTCGTGCCGAGCATTCGGAGGCTTTTAGAAATTAGAAAAAAACCATGGATTATATAATATGTACGGGTGAAAAATAACAGTAGTACAAGAAAAAGAAAACGAGATGTCTTTTTTTAATAAAACGGGTGATGATAAAACGAAACGAATCGTATTTTCATGAAAAAAGGATTAGAGTTAGCAATAAACTGTTGATGAATTCTTAGCGTCGATAAGCCTGTGCTCTGTCCACTAGGCGCTTTCGAATCCACTCTTTATCCTTGCTCCAAAACATACAAGGCATGCTGATGATGAGCAATCCACGGAACTGTGGATTCGTCGTTCCCGGGAAGGTGGGCACCACTACTAGCTGAAAAAAAGGCGTTTTTGTATTGCGAGGACAGTGAAATTGCGCTCTATTGAGAATGGAAAAGGGGCTTAATAGTAGGCACAATAACCGAGGTTTTCCGTTGAAAGATTCGGTGAAAAGCCTCTCGAAAATTCAATTTGTGGGACTAAAACTAAGCTCCGCCTTCTTTCTCAATGGAGCGCATTTTTGGTCAAAATGTGACTGAATTATTACCTCAAACGCCTGGTTTTCAGTGTAGTCAACGGTTCCGACGAGCATCTTTCTGATGTAGATGGGAGCTCTGACGGTGTCCGAATAAAACTCCAAATCGACGTCACCCTGGAAAAAAGAAGCGATTGGGGGAGGTCTCGCCACGGAGAAGCGGGTACTGTAGGATTTTTATAATCGCGTCTTTTTAAATAAATACAGTAATAATTTCTATCGTGGTGAGACCACTCCAAATTTCTATGCGCCTTTAATGTAAACTCACATCTCCAGACCAGCGAGCGTCGGTAACAAGGAACGCCTCCTGCGGAAAATGCTCTTGTTTCTCTTTGAGATTCGTCAAAACGACGACTTGTTCCACAACGAATTTACGATTATGAAAACCGGCTTTGAAGGAAATTATCTGGAAAAGCGGGGTTTTTTCAAAACCAATTTTTTCCTAGCCTTACATCAAGTTGTTTATCCCAGACGGGATACTTTTTGAATGGGATGAGAGCGGATCCTTTGATAATTGACATGACGCCCAACGAGTCGTTCCAACACACCCAATGATTGTCCTTCATCGATTCCTCACGTGGACCGACGGGATGAGCGAGGATTGCGTAGCCACGTAGAACGATTTGATCCGATTTCGGGAATTTGGCGGAGATTAGACAATTCGGATGCTTGTAGAAGGAGACCTGAAAAAAGCGAAAGGATGTTAAGTTAGGGGTTTGCTCAGTAACATTTTGAAACCGGACGTTTCGGAACCAGCCGTTTCAAAACCTTGAAATATCGAAACTGTGACAATTGGGATCCGGGACGTTTCGGAACTTGTGTTGCAGTTTCGAAATGCCACGGAGCCTACAACTCGGACATTATAGAACCGGCTTTTTGACCGATTTTCCTTCTAATCCAAACAATGTTTTAGAATGATAGGTTTCGAAATGTCTCGGTTTCAAAACGTCCACAACTGGACATTCCGGAACCGGCGATTTTCGCCGGTTTCAGCCCATTTTGATCGAAATTTTGAAATGCTCTAAGGCTCAAAATTGCAGGAGAAATGATTACAATCCCAGATTTCCAAACGTCGCGGTTTCGAAATTTCCAGTTTCCCTATGTCCCTGAGTCTAAAAACCGACTAACTCCTCTATAAACTCCAGGTGAAACAACGATAAAATACACATAATCGTCCTCTCGTTTCTTACGAGTATCCTCAATCATAATCTTTCCGACACGCTGTGAATACACTCTCAACTCTCCTGTGTCACAATCCTTTTGAACAATTCCCTCGGCCAGGAACGGGTAGCTTGCACGGAACTTTTGATACGGGCCACTGTAATAGCTGAAAATAAAGGGTTTTTGAGGGGGTTTGTGTAACTTGTAGACGAACAATTGATTGGTAATATCCAGAATTTCCTTCTCACTCTTATCCATAAGATCTTCTGGAATCAAGTTGGATAGATATGAAGAGTCATCTGACGGCGATTCGACACTTTCGACTGATTGTGGTGTGGAACTACGTAGTGGTTGGATGTCCAGTGGAGCATTCTCAGCAAGTTCGAAGACGTTGTGATGGTGATGATGGGCATTCTAGAAAATAGGGAATTTTCATTTTTTGGGTTTTCAAAGCCAAAAATGTGGGTTTTTGGAACCAAAAACACAGATTTTTAGAGCCGATAATGGGATTTTTAGAGCGAAAAATCTGGATTTCTAGAGCTAAAGATGGGGGTTTTTAGCATAGTTGTGATTTTGAAGCCCGGCCCGGAGTAGCCCGGAAGCCCGGGTCGGGCTTGGGGAAAATTTTGGAAGCCCGGCCCGGCCCGGTAAGCCCGGACAATTTTTTTTCGAATTTTTTCCAATTTTTTTCAAAAAAAAAATTTTTTTTTCAATAGTTTTCGTAATGAAAGCATTAAAGTGTTTCGATATCAATGAATTATTGTGAAACAAACTCATGAAGCTCAAAAACTATACTAACTAATGTTATTCAACGGGTTTTGAAAAAAATTCAAAATTCGCGCCTCTTGTCCGGGCCTGCCGGGCTTGCCGGGTACCCGGGGCCCGGGCCCTGGGTTGGATAATTTTACTCAAGCCCGAACCCCGGCCTCCGGGCTACTCCGTGTCGGGTTTCGAAATCACAACGATGGGTAAAACCCCCAAATTCGCGATTTAAATCCCGAAATTTGGGCCTAAAAATTCCCTTATTCGGGAATTAAAAGAGGCGTTTTTGGTTCGAAAAACCCACATTGATGAGTCTGAAAAGCCACTTCCAATCAGATCGAGTGATTTGAAAGCTGAAATGCACATTTTCAGAGACAAGATGACCAGTGCTGACTCGATCATCTGGGTTTAGAGCGTATTTCGACGGTTCGAAG